>NW_004624737.1:32346069-32357662 GCF_000247695.1 Heterocephalus glaber | reverse complement strand
CTTCAGTGAACGTGTCTTCTCTGTCCTCCATGTTGGCTCCTCCTGGGCTGGCCCTGTCTAACTGCTTACAAGCTATCTAATTAACTTACCTATCTGCAATATTCCCCCCTCTGAAGAAGGACCCCTAACTGCTGTGAGGGGGCAAAGGGCGAAGACAGGTCTGGCTAATTCCGGCTGGAGAGGGTTGTAGTTGTGATCAGTAGTTAGAGTTACTCTACAGAGAGTCTATCTAAAGGCCTTCGATGGGTGCCAGGCATTGTCATCTTGGTAGCTGTATAGCTTTGAGTCTGGAGGAGATAAAGCCAAAGAAACAATTAAGAATACATGGGTCAAATTATACGGTCGGCAGGATTGCTATGAATATGGCCAACAAGGGTCTCCCATCAGAAGGAACTTGTAATAGCCTCCCACAAGGAGGATAAGGAGAAGGTCCAGGGGACTTCAGAATCCAACAGAGAAGTCGTGTTGTATAGTTTAGCAGTCATGAGCTGTTTACCAGGTCAATCTGGTGGATCCCAGTGAAAGAAGTCTAGCACATTTGTCATTGGTTCCATTTGTATGACTGCGTGGAGTTTGGCAGTCTCTAGGCAAGAATAAAAAAACTTTTAAGAAATCAGAGCATGTATAATCTAAGCATGAGCACATTAGAATCGAAGGGCAGGTTGGGAAATTGAAATAGTGATTGTAACCTGGTGGCTAGATTCTACCATAGATTTTTCCTAATGATCCATAACTGGTCAGCTACTGGTGTAGCTAGAAACTGCCAGAAGGGGTCAGTGACTGGAGCCCTTTTTACATCTAGCTTTATTACTATGGCATTATTTATACCTCTTTTGGTTATTCTTTTCTGGGTGTTTAAAACCAAGTTAAAGGGAGACCTGTGCCAATCAGGATGAACCTCTTGCTATCTATCAAGGTCAGTTAAGTCTCCTCAGGCATTACTTGGAACCATGCATAGAGCCTCTTAGCTCCTCCGTCTGTCAGCCCTCAGGATGGGTCATGGCCTTGCTTGACCATGTTGCTTTCAGTGAAAGTGTGGGAGATTTTTTCCTCTTTGTGACCCTCCTTTGAAACACGGTACCTTTGTCCTCTGGTGCCCAGCAATCCCCCTGCTCAGGAGGTTGAGTAACTTAGCAAAGATGTAGGATCCTGGATATTTGTTGATCTTGAGGGACCAGGGCCAAAATATTGGCTGTCCTCATAGCCCAGTTACCTTTCTAGATTTGGTCTCCAAACTTTAGTTGTTGAACACCCAAAAGAGAAGATCAGTGACATAAGTATTTCAGTAGGAGCAGTGAGCTTAACTATTATAATAGTTAAAACATCAAGCACTTTTGAAGTATAAAGCACAGTTAGAGGGCTGTTATTTTATCAACCATGGTCATTTTAGTAGTTGGATCCCTGCAGAATGTTAACAGACATCAGTTATACATTATGTAGAAAAACTTAAGATCAAGAGCCACACAAGGTATTTTAGCACGACAATCATGATGACATTTTCTTTGTAACACACGTCCATCTAAGTATGGAATAGTCTTTCAGTCAAACACCTCCATCTGATCACAAGACATTAAGTGACATAAACAAAACTCTTATTTGTTATCCTTTAGTAGGATACCATCTAAAGAGAACATACATATTGGCCTATAAATGTACCTTAGGAATTTATAATGTCTAGCCTCTAATTTTAGTGTGTGACACTGTTTCAACTGATGGGCGACTGAACATCCCTAAGTGTGGTGACACATATACATCACATAAGTTTTTAAGATAACTATTATTTGACTGGTTGTCTCATGCTGGCTTGACATGTACCTCTTATCACAAGTAGCTGGAGTGTAAGAGCCAGATACCTGAGACAAAGATCATCACCATAAACAATATCCCAGAAGACTTGTACACCCAGAAGGCATGAATGTATATACCATGAAATAACAATGAGTATCAATTACATGAAACCCTTTGTCCCTTAATTTTGTTTTGTACCAAGGGGATTTTAAATAAAACCTTGTTTTCCCACAGAAAACTTAGACCATGACCATTGTACACATATCACAATGATATGTTTAGCAATGTATTTCCCATGAGGCTATGGAAATTATTGGAGTTCCCTTTGAACAAAGGATGGGATAAATTTTTTCCAGGCAGCTGCTCCTTTATTTACCAAGGGGAGTCCTGTCCAGTAGTTTTCCTAAGCCCAAGAGTCTTTAATTATCTTAACAAATTTTTAGATGGCCTGTGAGAGCCAGATCATAACAATTAACATTATTTTGACCAATGAAAGATTCCCAAGTTATACATAGACAACAGTATGTACTGTATTTGTAAAACGAGTTGACATTATTTGGATAATCTATCTGGCAACCTGGGGGAAGCATGTCTTTAATTATATTTATCTATAAGCCAACTTGAGTTACAGGCAAACATCTTAAAAAATCCAAAATGCCAAAAGAAAAAACCTCAAACATAACAGCTGTACATGTTACAACAAATTGAACAGACCAGACACACACATAAGACAACTTGTTTATAAACCAGAGTGCACTCAGATGCATTTGGCTAAGTTGAATTCTAATAACTTTTATAATTTTAGGGTTATAATTATGAAAAAGACTAGTCAGAACTTTGTAGATCAATTAACAGAGATCTCTTCTAATAATCAAGAGGAGTAAAAATCTTCACCTGTGAAAGCAAAAACAGTTTTAAGATGGGCCCTAAGCTGATGGTTTGACTGGAATACCCAGCTACACAGGCTTCTCATGGTTGCTTTGATAACCACAGTTGTTTGATAGCCACATGTAATTGTTCCCTCTTAAGGGGACAGTCTATTAAAGGTAATTGTAACTATCTCCACTGGGGGTGCTCAGGCCAGGTTTGCATGTAGAAGAGACGAGGTGACCCTCTTTGGAGCTAAGTATGGATTCTAAGCAGTGAGGGTAGAAGGCCTGCCTAGGCTCCAAACTGCTGCACTACAGATGTCTACCTGTGACAGTTTTTCCCATTTGAAAATAAAAGGAAAAGAAGGCATCTCCTATCCCTCTTGTTCTGTGCCCAATCTAAGGTGGCCCTTAGACTTTATCTCGTGCAGTGCCAGTGGCGGCTGACTAGAGGTGCAAGGAAGTGGCCAGAGCCAGGTTGGCTGTTCTTACCATTCTCTAATTTCGTCTGAGGGTTGAAAGACAGATAAATTTGGACTAAAACTTTTACATTTATTTTTTGAGTTTCAGGATTAAACCCAGACCAGTTTTCTATATGGCCCAGTGATAAGTGAAGGTCAGCTTTACTCTGGAAGGATTCCAGGGAGGGGAAACTCACCATTCTGGAAGCTTTGTCCTGAAGCCCAGCAGCCACGGAGGAGGGAAATGCCTTGGCCCAAACACTGTTGAGAACTGTTATTTCTCAGGGCCAGGGCAGTGGAGAAGGGACAGAAGAGTGCCTTAAAGTATGGCACATGAACTAAATCTTAACCATCTCAGGTGTAGAAGGACAATTAAGATCAGGAGCTTTTCCAGAGTGGATCTGCGATCCTTAGCAAAACGTCTCCAGAGACAAAAGCTATGTTGGACTCCAAATGCACTGCCAAGCAGAAACATCAATAAGCAAAGAACCCAAATGGCTGCTTTTTTGCTTCTTGAAGGAGAATGAAAGTGTTCTAACTGTATTGTTTAGGGCTTTTTAAAAAATAAATTATTTTGAATCTATAATATCTTATTTATGATTTAAACATCCTACAGGCTGTGGAGCAGCTCCCTGATCTTGTAGAAACACTCCCAAAGCCATATTTTACCTATTATTAACATACAAACTGAAACGGTGTCCTGTAGCAGGCACTTAGAAGCACTTGTTTGAGCTTCTGGAATGTGGTCTGGAAACCAGGTTCCCAGGTTAAAATGTGGGTATCTGTCTTTTGGGTTTCTCTATAAGCTAATAAAGGGGTCACACAATCTCATATCCTGCTATCTGAAGGCCACAAAAGCCTGTCATTTCTAGGACTGTCCTTAGCTCTTTTAGTCTTGGGCTGTGGAAAGGAAAGAATTGGTTTACTTCTTTCTTTCCCCAGTCTTTGGGTTCCCTTAGATATAATAAGCCCTAAATATTTTACCTCAAGGCTGCAAAGCTGTGCTTTACGTCTAGAAACATTATAATCCCTGTCTGTTAGAAAATCCACCAGAGCACAGATGTCTTGGCTAGAAAGCCCTTCTGAAGAGGCACCTAATACTCTACCATCTACATACTGCAAGACTGTCACTTGGGAAAAACTATAGTATTTTCTTTTATCAAATCAGGATCTAGGGATGTCCTCATCTTTTTTTCCCTGACAAATAGTTGACAATTTAAATTAACTGAAGGACTTAGTTCTTGGGTTTCTTAGACCTTCAAGAATACATGCCTGAAAATGTCTTCTATTTAATCTCCTATCTGATTGGCAGGCCAGTGGGGGTCTTGGATAGGAACTGCTTGTGTTCTAGTAGGAACCAGTTGTTCCCCTGGCTGCCTGTCTGTTGAGCTTCCAAAATTAAGATAACATTTGTCTCTATGTAGTAGCAGCTTGTAATACTACTTGTCTCTCATTAGAAATCAATATTTAAGAGCAACATTACATCTTTCTAATCTAGTCCATAGGTCTGAGTAAGTCTTCTATGTTCATATCATGGTAATCTGAAAACTTTCTTAGGTCTCATTTAATCTGTCTTAGATCACTGAGAGAAAAAGACACATGAACTCAGGTAGTCCCCTATTTGCCATTTACTTCCTGCAAGGATGTTGTCTTTGAAGGGCCTGAACAACTTAGCTAAGGATGGATATGGCCTCATAGATTAATTATGGCTGGCCTACAAACTCCACCCTCAGTAACTGGTGGTTAGGGAAAGGAGTAGCCTCAGGCTTAGAGGTACTGAATGTTGTCTATCCAGTCATTTAGGCAACTTTTATTAGCAGCAAGACAAGGCCACTTCTTTAAGGTCCATTTTAAATTCACTAAATATTTGAAACTCATAGGTCCTCCCAGCAGCCACAGTCCACATAGTAAAGGCACCTTTATCAACTTCCTAGGCTCACAAGAAGGAACAGAAAGGCTGACCAAAATACTCCCATATTAGAATTAGCATGTAAAAACACAAATGCAAGTTACTGATTGTTAATTTCCCTAGTGTAAGAAAAAATAGTTGTTGCAACTTGACTTAGTCTGACTTTCTGGAAGGAGGAGCAGTCTGACTACAAGGGATTCTCAAATGGACTCTCAACAAGTTGGAAAAAAGTTTAAGGGGAGTTTTTAACTCATTAGCAGAAAGAAAAAGTCCAAATAAAGCTCAAGCTGGTTAAACATCCCCCAAAATCACCATATAGCATTTTATAAGTCCACAGTCAGCATTCCAAAGTCCACAACCTATTGGAAAAGGCATTTTCCTCCCCTAAACACATAAATGATGAAGACCATGCCTAGGAGGGAGAGAGAAGGTTCAGGTAGTTTTTAATCTATCAAAAATTTGATTTTTTTAACATTAGTCTAGAGGGCTGTCTTACTAGTAGTGGAGAAAGCAGTCCAAACCTGTAGCTCAGCTCTTAACGGAGGCTTAAGAAAGGGCTCTGATGACATCTTTCAGATCGCTCTGAGACAGGATGTCTGATGATCACTGACAGAGTTCCCCTTTTACCTCCCTGAGGAGTCCAGATAGGGACAAGATGTGGAGATTTTCTGCTGATTACCCAGATGGGCTGTCAGAAGCTAGTTTCTTCTGAGAGACCTTTGGGTATCTGCCAGAGAGTGGCCCTGCCCATGAACCCTCAGTTGTCACCTCAGTTTCTGCTAGTTCCACGAAATCAGAGATCTGTCTCCAAAAGGAAGCCAACTGCCTATCTGGTCAACATTCCACCTGCCATTGGCTTCAATGAGAGTGGGGATTCACCAGAGGGCAACTGGAGAAACCTGTCCTCTGCTTTGAGAGTGGCAGCTGCCCTAAAGGCAATTACTAGCTGGCAGAGTAACCACTGTTTGGCATTCTATAAGGGACTGTATTTGAGATGATTTCATAACAGACCCATTTGACAACATTTTAAAGCAACTAAATCCAAATGCAACACACACAAAACAAAAAACATAATTTTAACAAAAGACAATGCCTAAGAAAAACAAGAAATTTGCAAACATTTAAACCACACAACTAAAAATTAAGACACTTTTGAAACAAAAACCAAAACAAAGGCCAGAATCTATGAAACAAGTGTGGAGAGCCTATGAAACAAAAGTTACAATGTGTAAAGCAAAAAGACCAAACTTAGAACCTATGGAACAAAAGCAAACTCTTATGAATAATCTCGGTGGAAAACCTGCAAAATGGTACACGGGGAAGAGATGTAACTCTCAAACCTACTAGATATCCGAAACACGAGTTCGTGTTCTCTAAAATCTAAAAATGAATTCTAGGAACAACGGAGGTTAAAAGTAGGAAAAATTGATTGGAAGAAAGAAAGCTTCTGCCTAAGACGGAAGGGGGACCGGAAAGTGGGTTGCCCTGGACTTCCGTGTCTTAATTCTGCATAAGTTTAAGATGCTTCCAATTTTAATATGTCAACCTTATGTCATTCAACAAATACTTACTGAACTCCAACTATGTACCTGACATCATGGTAGATGCTGGATTTATTGTTTAATAAGACCACCTATGGCCTTGCTAATCTCACAAGTTGATTCTTGACTTTAGGTTCCCTCAGAATATCTAGTTCGGTCATACTGGTAGATGAATACATTAGAGCTGAGATACCATATATCCCAAGTTTATTCCAGGCCAGAGGCCTTGTAAATAGAGATGAATCACACGTAGTTCACCAGGGAAGAGATTTCTGTCATATGGATTAAACAGAACTCCCAGGGCCTGAAGGGAAAATCCCATGTTTTATGTGCCTTTTGTTCTGCTAGAATTCCTTTGCTACAACAGCTAGAAATGTAATAAGCCCAAAATTATTAATAAGGGCAATTAATATTCTGAAATGGGGCTCTCGTTATATAATAAATGCTCCAGAAACCAACACATGAGGAGCCTCACTAGCAGTACTGGCAACTTCCCAGAGAGGATGGAGAGGCTGCCTGCCAAAGCAGTCAGCCATTATTAACGTTTCCAGTGGGCTGGTCAGGAACACGGTGAATGAATTAGGCCTGTGGCATCCTTCTGGGATAAGCCAAAGAGGCCATCTGGGCGGCTCAGCTGTACAAGTGATTCCATAGCTACATTTGTGCCCAAGCAGTTCTTATCAAACACATGAGGACTATTCTCAGGAGTGATTTTCATTTTTTCAGATAAAAGGAATTGGAAGGCAGCCTGTGCTTCTAAACATGCAGAAGGAGGAGTGGTAGAATGATTTTGTTTGCGAGGAGGTCAGGTGGGGTTAGTGGCAAGATTACTGCTCAATACCTAGGGCGAGAGCTGCAGAAGGCTTCCCTACATAGGTATTAATGTCTCTTGCACCTGAGCATTGTTGGGGTACTGTTTAGGCCCTGCAGCCAACACCCCTAGGGATGCAGTAGCTTCTATGTAGAGAACAGGGGAAGGGGACGTTACCAGAACCTCTACAGTAAGTGCTAGTCTCCTGTGAGCCACGGCAGCACACGACGAATTACAGGAAAGGTAGAAAAATGAGACTCAGAAGAAGCTGAGCTTTGGGTCTGATCAGTGCTGCTCTGGGCGGCAAAGACCAAAGCCCCCTAGCTTACTACACCTTTTATTCAGTAAATGGGGAGAAACAAATGTAACAAGTGAAATATAGAGTTCAGTACTTCACATTGGGATAAACAAGGTGTAACAAAAGGCTGGGGGGCCGTGGAAATCTAAGAATAATGAGGAGCTATACAGATGAAGATTTGGTTCCTCCCTGGCGTCTCCCGCAGTGTGGTCTTGTCCTAGAGATTGCAGCATGGGGGGAATCACTGATGTCTCAGTCGTCACCAGAGGCCAAAATGCAATTATGTCTGGAATCTCCTAGCTGGGCTGTAGGCAGGAGAACTAGGCCTACTCAAGTGATTTTTCCCTAGAATTATGTACCATTGCTCCCAACACTTCTAGACTACCTCCTAAAACTGGTTCCATCCATGGTTTTAGCTCCAAGCCTCAGCCATTTTCCTGTGCTTGCTTTTTAACCAAGACCCTGAGAAGACTCCATTTTTACAACCTCAAAATTGATGAGAGGCTGTGAGGAAACAACAGATGCTTTTTGCAGGGCAGACACAACTGGAGCCCACTCTGCTACCTCCAAGGTGCATTGATTGCTATCAAAATTCATCCAGTTAATACTTCAGGCAAAAATAGATGCGAAGACAAAGCCAAATTCATGATCCTGGTAATCAGCAACAGCAGGGAAATTTGTTTTCGGTACAGGGGATTGAACCCAGACCCTTGTGCATGCTAGGCATGTTCTCCGCCTTGCTACATACCCATGTGTGTTTTTTTGGTACAGGGGGCCAAACTCAGGACCTTGTGCTTGCAAGGCAGGCAGCGGTGCACTGAGCTAAATCTCCAGCCCTCAGGAACTCCAGCTCCAACCACAGCTTGCTGGGCAGGCAGGCCTGGGACATTCTGGAGACCCATGTCCCACAGTTCAGGGGCAAGGCAGCAACCTCCTGGGATTCACTGGATCCTGCCAGAAAAGGTTGCATTTCCCGAGTCTTGTATGAGGCCCATACTTGGGGGCTAGCATCCCAGGCTCCAATTGGCTAAAGAAAGCGCCCCTGAGAAGGACCTGGTGTCTTCTGAGCAAAAGAGCTGGCTTCTGATCACTCTTCTAACAGGACCACAAGCCTAGCTCAGCTTCCAAGGGAATGGATTTCCTCAGGGGGCATTGTTAAAATGCACACACCCTGCAAGCAAGGACTGCCCCAGCACAGAGTATGGAAGGAAGGGAAGGAGGGGTGGGGACCGAAAGGCAGGAGTGTGGGGACACTGGATTTTTTTTCCTAGCCTCTGGGATACATAAAATGCGAAGGCTAAAAGGAGAGGGGAGAACAGTGAGTCAGAGGTGCCTGCTGGGCATCTTCCTCCATTTTCCCCTATCCTGGGAGGCCACTGACCCTAGGGCTGTTTCACTTCCCTTAAAGGATTCAATCTTGGGGCCTCCTCAGGATAACGGAGGAGGGTAGCATGGGGGCCTGGGGATTTAGCTCAGTGGCTCTGCCACTTGCTTCACAAGCGCAAGGTCCTGAGTTCGATACCCGGTACCAAAAAAAAAAGTCTCAATTGCTAAGGCTGGCCTTGAATTTGCAGTCTTCCTGCCTCAGTTTCCCAGGTAGCTAGGATTACAGGCATACATCACCATGCCCAGCTAGCTGGACACCATGCCCAGCTATAGCAGCTAGCTGTAGAGCACTGAGTAGTTTTGAATGTTGAATGAATTTTACCCAAGCCTTTGCCTGCACAGAAATTGCATATTTACTTGATTTAGCCACAAGCATCACATTCCCCCAAAAGCAAATCCAGTGTAACTTTGTGCATAATTCTTCCAACTTATAGAAGAGTTGGGCCATATACTTTCATCCTTAGAACAAACAGTGCCTGCTCCAGACACAGGGTGTAAGATGGCGGCATTGCTGCTTCTCAGGTTCCCACTAAAAACTTTGTTCTCTCCTCTCACTTGCTGCCTCACAGCTCTTGCTCTGGCTTAATTTGCTGCCGGTGGAGCACCTGGGGATCGGCCTTCATTTCCCCTGGAATGGGTGCTTTGCCGTTTAATAAACAGACATTGGTTCCTGTTCTTATAAACAAGGCTCTGGTCAGTGGCTTCTCTGGGGGTTTAGGGAAATACACAGCTTCGCAGATCTGTGAGGCATGCTCCTTTGTGCCTGTTCTTTTCATGTGCACTTTTCAAATAGGATAAGGACCCTCATGAGGACGAGGGCTGGAGGGCTTCTCAGGGCTTTAATCTATGACCTGTTATGCACTCAAGGTGAAGATGTCTTTTCCCTCATTCTCCCTTGCCAACAGTGTATGGCATGTGCCCTCCCCATCACCCCTACTCTTACTACAAGGACCAGATGTGCCCTAAGAGCAGGGAGCCATGGTGATGTCTCAGAGAGGGAGAATAGCTGCTGATCTATAACCTACACAAGGAAGAAATACCCTAAAACACGAGGAACAAGTGTCCAAAAATTCCATGTCCATGATCCAGTGGAAAATTACCAGACCCTAACTTACCCAGCAGCATCACAAAAGCTTGTCTCTTTCCTTTGTTAATGGGCCAGTCTGCTCTCCAAATTAAAGGGGCACGGTTCCCCTCCCTCTCAACCTGAAGTCCCTTCCCCACTTCCTCTTTCTTCTCCATTAAAGCTTTTGCCTGTAAATTCATTTTGTTGTCTCCATTTTAATTTCTGTTATCACTGAAGCAAGTTTCCACATGCATCTAGTATCACTTCCATCATTTAAGGGACTGGATGGCAAGAATGTGAGTTGGGGTCCCCCGGGGTTAGGAATCTGTACCTATCACCATCCTCTGTAGGTCAGGAAGCAGCCATCACAGTTAAGCACCTTTTCTGGGAAGAGCTGACAGGTGAGAGCTGGTGGGGGAACAGCAGACTGCTTCATCTCCAAAGCCATGGTCCTGCCACTACACTGAGTGCTTCCTGGTTGTGTACTGCTCAGTGCTGAAGTCCTCACTTAAAGTAATATCCATACCTTATGTGTTTACAACCGAGGCACCCTGTACAGGGTAGTTTGTGAAATAATTCACAATTTAAAAGGGTATTTCCTATGTACAGTGGACCCTTGACTTACAAACTCAACTGGTCCCCCGAGGGCTGGTGGTAACTCAAGTTGGTCGTAAGTCAATACAGCTGAGATCTGGATGTTTACCTGGGTACACACTATAGATAACAAGAGGCAGATGAATCTTCCATTAACCTAATTAACCCAGGTTGTTTTTGTGTCAGGCTGGTCGTAACTTGAGGGTCTACTGTATATCTTACCAGGCAAAGGGGTCAGAAAGATGAATAAGGCAAAGTAAATCCTGAGAAGCTAAGGAGCTCATAAGTCCTTTGAAAGGATGGCCCTTCATAGCAACTTTCTTTTCTCATTTCCCATAAATCTTCACAAAGGAAAGATTGTCATGGATGGCAAGTAGCTGCACAGCATCCCTGCATAAAAGGCCTCCAACCCTGTCAGAGGCACCCACTCACGCTATCCACAGCCTGCCCTTCCTGCCTCCCTACACTGGTAAGACCTGCAGGCAGCCGGGCCAGATGATGCTTTGGTTAAGCTTTGATAAGAAGTTGGCACCAACTGGTATCTCTTCCAGTATTTCTGCTTCTTGCTCTTTACTATGTTTTCAGAGAATGAAAAGATGGGTCATTTAAAGACTGATCAAAAGGCAGGTCTGCAGACGCGGTCCCGAGGTCGCCAGTCATGCTGAAAACACCGAATCAACCCGCACCCCGGCAACAATCCACTGGACCCCCCACCCCACGCTCCTTTGGGCTCTTCTCTGTACAGCCACCTGGTTCCACACTACAAAGACGCGGAGGACACTGGACCACCAGACCACTGTACTGGAGCTAATCAAATTCTCAGCATTTAAAGAATTCCTGCCCACCCCCGCCGCCATCCCAGGCTCCTAG
>NW_004624737.1:32242421-32343154 GCF_000247695.1 Heterocephalus glaber | reverse complement strand
TTTGAAATATGCTTTCTATATCCTTTTAAATTCTGTAAAATCTGTGGTAATGTCTCCTAGATCTTGATATTGTAATTTTAAAAATGTATAACTGATATTGTAAAACAGGAAGAAAAGGTCTGAAGGAGCAGGGAAAATGGAAGGGGTAAGGAAAAGGAAAGAAGGGAAAAGAAAAAATATGAGAAAAGGAAAAAAATGGAAACAAAGTCTTTGCAAATACCGAACGGTGGAGGGGGCGAAGGGAGGGAGGGGAAGGGGAAAAAAATAAGAACCAAGATAGATCATGTAATGGTACAAGATCCCAATGATGAATGTAACTGTATTTTATACCTAAAATGTACCAATGAACTTAATGGGAAAAAAAAAAAAGACTAATCAAAAATGTTAGGAGCACCCAGGATTGAAATATGGTTTCTCCAGGGTAGACTTCACTAGGCAGAACTGTTCAGGGACCCGGGGCAGGAGAAATGGAGCGGGCTGTTGCGGTGGACTTTCCACTTTTACTAGGACTGGGTCTGGCCTCCTGTCTTGTCAGGAGCTGCAAGGCCCACTCACCACTTCTGGACACTGGGCATGTACAGTGTGGCCAGTCCAAACTGAAATGTGCTATAAATGTACAATGGGACTTCAAAGACAGTATAAAACATCTATTTTATATTCATTATATGTTTAGATAATATGTGGGGGTCCATGGGTTAATCTTACTAAAATATAGTTCACTTGTTTCCACTTTTTAAATGTGGCCACTGACGTATTTATAATTCCACATGTGTTTTGCATTACATTTCCCTGAAACCATGTGATCTGGAAGCAGAGCCCAACCCTCCCCGGTATTCAGACCCCAAGACAAGTTCCCCTATCTTTGGAATGGCATGCTGGCGCACCATATCCTGCCCTGTTTGTTTTTACTTTTAGGTGTTCAGTAGGTGTTACTGGGATGAATTAAGTGAAAAACGTTTTTCCTTTTTCCTCTCTTCAGGTTTGCAGCACTAAAGTTATCAGGTGCCAGTTTTGCTGAAGGTTGTTGGTGTGGGAAGGGTGGGAAACCGAGGACTGCAGTCTGAAATGCAGTGTTTTTTAACTTTGAAGAAGGAAGGATGTAAAAATAAGAAAATTGCCATTTGCCTATCAGTTTGATATTTGCAGGAATAATTGGGAAGGGCATAGACAAGAGGAAACAGGCAAACTTCTTGAAGGGCAATTTGATAATGCATACAAAACTTGAATTAAATACACCTTGTGGCCTAGAAATTTACCTCAAAGTTTATTTCAAGGAAGTACCTGGGCAAAAGCACAAAGATAACTAATTGCGTTATGAAAATGGAAAGTTTAGTGTTCAGTAGATAGGTTAAGTACATTTAGAGCATTATGTAGTGGCTAAAAACATGTTCAAAGAGAAGTGGAAAATCTAGTAAAGGCAGAATATATGTTACGAACTAAAATATGTAAAATCATATACATAGAATGACACTGGAAGAACATACACTATGATGTTAAGGGGTTCTCAACCTGCAATGGAATATCAGTGGTTTTCCAAGCTGCTTACTGGTATTTTCTTTCTCTTTCTTTTCTTTTTTTCTTCTCTTCTCTTTTTTTGGTTTTCTTTCTTTGCAATGAGCGCGCACAGTATACAAAGAACACTTTTTTGATGAAGTATGAGAAGGCACGGGTTATGTAGTAATATCCAACATTCACTGAGAGTTTACCAGCCATCGTGCCAGACATTATGTTATTTTGTTCTGTGGCATTTGACTTTTAACAGACCGGGCGCCCTCTAGATTTAACTGACAACGCTGGCCTAAATATCTGCGTATTATCTCCCACGTGCAATAACGAGCCAGACAATTGCCCTGACAAATAGAAACAGTTCCAAAGTCAACATTTCCTTTCGGGTCATTGCAAGCAAGAAAGCCTGCGGAGTAGACAGCTACTCAAGGCGCTTACCGCTGCGCGGCCCCGACAGGGCTGCGAACCCGCACAAAAGTACTTAGCTCATTTGCTCAATTTGGCTAACGCTTTGCTATCAAACGCAAGGGGCGAGGGGGCGGGGCGCCGGAAGCGCTGGCGGCGTGGAGCTTGCTTCCCGAGGAGCACGCCTCGGGGCCAGGCCAAGTCTGGCGCCGCCCTTTCGCCTGCGAGGACCGACAGGTGTGGCACCTGGCTGCCGCCCCGGGGCGCCCCGCCCGCGGCGCACATTGCCCCCTGGCCGGGACCAAGCCCGCGCCCGCGCCCGCGCCGCCCGCAGAAGCGCCTCGGCCGCGATCCTCGCTGCGCCCCGCCGGGTCCTTCGCCACCCGAGCCGGCTCCGCTTGCGCCCCGGGCAAGGCCGGCGGCCGATGTGTAGCGCTCCTGGGGGAGGAACCCGCTCTCGCCCGCCACCTGACCCGGCGCACGGAGACCGCGCCGCCCGCTGCGGCTTTGTTCGGCGTCGTCCGTGCCCACCCGAGGCCACCTTTCCGGGAAGTCGGCGATCGTGGCCACAGCGCACCTGGCGCCCGCCTGTCTGGACTCCGCGCGCTCCTTGCCCGCGGGGGACACGCAGGTGAGCGATGGGGGCTCTGCGTCTGGGGGTGATCAGGTCTGGCTCCCTGCCTTGGTGGCCACGGAAGGGGACCGCGTTTCACGTAAAGGTTTTGGGCACGTGTCTCACCCCCCATTACGAGCCGTGTACACAGGTGCCGCTGTGGCTCCCTGCGTGTTTTCCCCGAGAGCCTCGCCCTTGGGCGATGGAAGTCTAGGGGATTTGCCTCTGCGGGGACCCCACCTTCGAGGAGAAACTTCTGCCCCTCCCCCGTTGCCCCGCTTCGCCTGGCCACCTTCTGAGGTAGGAAAGCGAAGCGGCAGTCAGAATTGGATCTTGAAAACGTGTGGTTTTAAACGTTTTTCCTTTTCCAGCGTGCCCATAGCATTGCAGTCGTACCTTGTGTAGCTTTTTCAGATTGGCTTCTTTCACTTTTATGCGTTTTTAGTTTCTACTCCTGACTTTTTAATGACCATCATAGAGAGACAATTATTAATGGACTGATGACATTGTGGATAAGCTACCGGTGAAAATTCCTTTTGTTAATTATGCTCTAACTGCCCTGTGGGTGCATTTGGCAGTTACAAAGCGTTTTCGCTGTATCCCTAACACCTGGAAGTTAACTGGTCGCCTGGCAGATGCTAATTTTTGGGTAAATGAAATTGTATGCAGTTGTCTCCATGCAAGGTTCAGCAATACTATGAGGTATTTTAGAATACCCTTCATAGGTTAGTAAATATAAAATGATTTTAATTGAGAGGGCTGAAATAGCCTTGGGTAAAATAAAAATCAGCAATTTTATTTTAAGATACACTCAGTATCTTCCACGGCTGCTGGAGGGGGACTCTGCTTGTGCATTCCCTACAGTCTCCCACTTCAGTGCTGCAAAAGCCGGCTTGTAGGGAACAGGGAAAGGGGACTTTACTAGAGTCTCTGCAGTATGTCCTAGTCTCCCGAGAGCCAAAAGAGCACAAGGTGAATGAAAGATGAGACAGAAGAAGCTGAGCTTTGGGTCTGGTCAGTGCTGCTTTGGGCGGCAGATGAAAGCCCCCAGTTTACTGCACCTTTTATTCAGTACATCGGGAGAAACAAATGTAACAAATGACTTACAGAGAGTTCAGTACATCCGCATAGACAAGATGTAACAATCCAAGAACAATGAGGAACTGAGTAGATGTTTGTTCCTCCCAGGATGTTTTCAACTGGTGTAATATTGTCCTGGAGAATCACAGCATCACTGGATCATTGAGGTCTCACTTGTGACCGGAGGCCAAAATGCAATTCTGTCTCAGAATTTCATAGCTGGGCTGTAGGCAAGAGAATTGGGCTAACCAAATGATTTTGCCCTAAAATTATGTAGCGTTGCTCCCGACCCCGGCTCCCTGGGGTAGCTGAATACATTTGAAGCCTGTCCTTCTGTTTGCCTTTTCATGTTCTAAACAGCTCTGGTCCAGTTGGCTTCCTTTTTCTCCTCCACTGAAGAATTACCTGCCACAGTCCCCGAGGATGATTGCTACCCTCAGCCTCCTCTTCCTTTCCTACTCCCAAGTCTCTGCTCTTGATCTAAGTTTCCCTATTTCCAGTTAGGAAACTTTGCCCTTGACTAGGGGACTTTTGCACCCAGTCTCACGGAATCCTGGCAACAACTGTCCAAGTAAAAATGGGTGGGGCCACCCCATTTCAGGGAAAAAGGACTTGATAGACTGAAGTGAAGGAACTTTCCAGAAAGGCTCATGCCCAGGTCTCGTGCCAGCCAACTGCTGCTCTTTCCACTCCATCTGTGCACTGCGCCCTCTTGTCCTGGCTCAGAAGCCCTGGGCTGGACTGCAGGTGTGCAGTCTGCTAGCTGTGTGGCCTTGAACTTCACCTTCTCCAACACTGTTTCTTCATCTGTGAAAATGGAAACTGTGACATCTATGGGGTCGTGAGGGCTGTTAAATGAGATTGTGTTAAATGTAACGATAATCTTTTACCATCGTTCATCTAGGAAATGAACAACCACTTAGCAACGATTTTCCCACACGGTCTCGCTGTGGAACTGAGATTCCCCCCATTCCAGAGGGGAATGAACTAAGGCAGGGATGTCGTTATTTGCAGACTGGGCTATAATTCATTTTCCACTATCAGTCCTGTGTGTATTCCTGAACCTCAGAACCCCCTGCCCCAAACTCCGAGTGCAGTGCATTTGGGTCCTGAACAACATAAAGCATTTCCAGCTATCAGCCAGACAAACATGGAGATTTGTCTACAAGTGTGTCCCTGCAGGTTAGAGGGTGTGCGACTTATGCCTGTGACGTATACCCAACCCAAGGAATCCAAAATGGCAGATGGTCCCTGGGGGCTGCATTTTGGTTTTCCAACTGAAAATTTGCCGATTCTTTTAGGAAAATCATGACCCTTCCTAGGCGGCTCACTCCCTTGGTTGCTCTTTCTTTTTCTGTTAATTTTTTGAGATGGGATTTCACTGTGTTGCTCAGGCTGGTCTTGAATTTATGGGCTCGAATGATCCTCCTGCCTCAGCCTCCTGAGTAGCTAGAACTAGAAGCATGTAGCACCGTACCCAGCTCTTCCAGGCAGCTTTTAAAACTCTCCATAGCTACGTACAGTGTTGCATACCAGTAGTCACAGCTACTGAGGGAGGCTGAGTCTGGAAGATCAGATGAGCCCAGGAGTTCAGGCCCAACCTGGGCAACATAGTGAGGCCCCATCTCAAAACAAAAACCCCACTTTTCCTAGCATATCAAACTAGAAATGGGTTATCCACTTCCCTTCGCTCTCTGGGCCTGAGCCAAATATTTTACCAGTGAACAAGGAAGGTGATTATTACTGTGACAGACAGCAAGAACTTCCTGGCCAAAGACTTTCACCTCCATTTGTAGTCTTTCTGCTCAGGTAGTGCTGCCCTTACAGAGGGCTCAGATTCCCATCCTGTTGATTTGGAGAAGGCTGCCAAGGGCTAATCTCACATTTGGGGTTGGAGTTGCATTTTCTAAGGCAGTGGAAGTGGTTTCTTTTGTCACCCTGCTCTCCATTTCCGGTCACTGAGGAGAAGGTAGACATTGTCCTGCTGAGCTGCCTTCCGCCAACACAGATCCAACCCTTCTTAAAAAACAGTCTTGTTTTGGCTTTTGTATCCTGCTGCATCGCAGGAAATGTAGTCCCTTGGCTCCTGCGCGTGTAACATGTTTGCAGCATCCTGCAGCAAACCTCCCACATCTGTCACAAATGATCCTGGCGCTATTTGGAACCAGGATCCAAGGGCAACAATCAGAGGCCAAGATCAGGGTGGGGAGCTGTAAGTCTGTGGGAAACTCACAAGTTGGGGTAACACATGGGCTTAGCATGAGTAATGGAACGGAAAGGAAGGACGATGAGGAGCCAGGTGTGTTGTAATGGAAAGGTTTGACCAGGTGCCCCTGGCTTGCACATCATCCCAGCTACTTTGCACAAGAATACAGAGGCCCTGGAAATCTTCTCCTGTCATGTGCTTCAGAGTGGGAGTTGCTGGCAGGCGTTAGCTGGTGGAAAACATCAGGGTGGCAGATGTTTAATTATGGGTCTGTTCTCCATTTCTGCTCAGAGCCCTTTTTTCTGGAGCCTGGGCTTCTGCCACAGTGTTGCCTTTTGCCCCCAGCCCCAGCATCTCTCCCTTGTTCAACATTCTCCCAGACTCTTTCCCCAGAATCCAAAAGACAGGGATTGAACAGATCACAGGGAAGCCAGAGAGGAATCTATGCAGCTGTGTGATGTGGGTCAAAACACTTAAATTCTTTGTGCCTCAGTCTCCTCATCTGCAAAATGGGGATAATATACCCTTACTGGCTAGCCACAAGGGTTAGGAGAGAAGACACAAATGTATGGAGTCTGGTGCCAAGCATGCAATAAGTGCTCACTAGATGATAGTAACTGTTGATGTTTTACAGTGGAATTCATCCTGTAAAGACTGTTGCAGGCTGGGTGCAGTGGTGCACACCTATAGATCCAGCTACTTGTGAGGCTGAGACAGGAAACTCACTTGAGCCCAGGAGTACAAGGCCAGACTGGGTAGCATAGTGAGAACCCATCTTAGAAAACAAACAAATGAACAAACAAAAAAACCTCAACAAACTTCTGCAGATATAGGGCAGTATTTTCAATGCCAAATGAGTATTGTGAGAAAGTTCTGATAATCCACTGAGAATAAGTGTTTGAGATGATCGGGTGATAATCAAAGAATGCAAATAATACTTTGCCGGCATTGAAATACCATGTTTTTCTTTTATCTTGGTAGAAAATGGAAATCAGCACAAAGATGTCCCTGGAAGGATCCTTCCCATCTTTTATGTGTAGGAAACAGGGAAAGGGGACGTTACTAGAACCTCTGCAGTAAGTCCTAGTCTCCTGGGAGCCACAGCAGCACAAGGCGAATGACAGGAAAGGTAGAAAAATGAGACCGAGAAGAAGCTGAGCTTTGGATCATTGCTGCTCTGGGCGGCAAAGACGAAAGCCCCCAGTTTACCGGACCACATCGGGAGAAACAAATGTAACAAATGACTTGCAGAGAGTTCAGTACATCTGCGTAAACAAGAGGTAACAATCCAAGAACAAGGAGGAAGTGAGTAGATGAAGATTTAAGATGTAATCTTGTCCAGGAGAATCACAGACAGCATCACCGGATCATTGAGCTCTCAGTTGTGACCGGAGGCCAAAATGCAGTTATGTCTCAGAATTCCACAGCTGGGCTGTAGGCAGGAGAGCTAAGCTAACCAAATGATTTTACCCTAAAATTATGTAGCATTGCTCCCGACATATAGTTGCCATCGTGGTGCTTTGTTTACCCTGCAAGTCTGTCTTGCCTTCACAAAAGACACCAGGCACAAAGGGCTGAGACTCAATCCCTAGTTTTAGGCGTTTGCCACTTGACACTCGAGACAGGGTTGTGGGAGAGCTAGCTGTACTGGGTTGTGTAGGGGTGGGGACTGGAGGGATGTGCGCTGCTGAGCTTCCCAAGCCTTCACCATCTGATCCAGCACGGGAGGAAGCGTTTGACATGTCACACCCATTTGCAGATTCCCAGCCTAGATTTTTGTTTTAATGTGCAAAAACTTAGAAGACTTGAAAAGCATTCAGCTGGGCAAGCAGAGGCACAGAATACAGCAGGATAACGTTGCTTAGGTTTCTGGCATGGTTTCAGACATGGAAGGGAGGGCCTGTGTTGCCGGTGTCTTCCTGTGCCAGAGGAAATTCTGTTGTCCTTTCCACTTTGTCTTCACAGGGAGCTCTGCGAATCTTTGTTTTATAAATGATTAACAGGCCTGAACTTCAGGCTCCTGCAGGCACCCACGGACAGAAGTGTAAACACCAGGTAATCGCTCTGAAGCTAAGGAATAGACAGCATTAGGAGGTCTTTCCCTCCGCCTGTGTCCCTGCCTGACTCCCCAGCAGGTGGGAGGCTGTTCCTGCACCCGGTGGAATATAAGAGGAAGCATGTACTTGGGACAGAGGGACTCTCAAGCAAGGCTTGCTGGCATGCACCCAGGCTGGAAGCTGGCAGGAAGCTTGTGAGCCCCTCAGCAGGCCACAACCTTCTGGGGCGGCTTTCTCCTCCCTCTCATCATGCCTGGGAGCCCCTGCCGTCCTCGCTGTTAAACATTGTCTATCTGGTTTTCACTTAGGCTGGGTCAAGACTCCCGCCTCAGTCATCTGAAGCAGGATGACCTTGCACAGAGACTGTCAGCTGTTCGGGATATTTGTTTTTTGTTTTTTTGTTGGGATATTTGATTTAGTTTGTTTCAGAACTGTTTTGAAATCCGAGGAGCTGGACTTAGAGCAGAGTAACTCCAACTATCTAGGCCCATGACAGGTGGAGCAAATGGGATTTTTAAAACCAGCAGCCTCTGGTCCAGCCTCCTTCTTTTGCAAGCGAGAAACTGCGGCCTCTCTCAAGGTCACAGGGCATCTGGGTGAGAACTAGGGTCCCTGGATCTGCATTCCACAGTGAGGTGGGTGTGGTTCCTGCCAGGTAGTGTTTACAGATGTGCCATCTCAGGGCAAGTGAAGTTCTTCTGAAGTTCTTCGTGTACTTGATTGAGTCGTTTTAAACTTTTCTGCAAATCAAAAGGAGCAACATTTCCTGGGTGACTTCAGTCTTCAGTGCAATTGTCGCTCTCAGCCTGTTCCACCAGTTTTCTGAATGTGGAGTCCTGCAGCTGGAAGACGTCCTGCAGAGGTGCTGGAGCACTCAAACAAGGAAAGAATTCATTTTGGTGCAGCTTATGTTGAGGGCACTTTGTGAGCTGCTGGAGATAACCAGGCATCTTCTGCTGTGTGTCCTGGAGAACTTATGTTCCTCAGTGGAGGTGGGAGCACAAAGGCTAAATGCCTGGCCCCTACCCCTCCATATTTCTGCTGTGGATTTTTCTTTTTAGAATTAGCTCCTGAAAGAATGTCAGTTATTTATTTGTTGGAAAGAAAATTTAGGAAGACGTGCCTGTAGCATTGTCATGCTCTTCTCAAGTCTCTTTTATTAGGCAAGTTTAATGCAGAGATGGTCTTGAAAATATGGGATTCCAAAAGGGCAAAATCTGGAATTTCTAAAACCTGTTAAGATATTTTTAGGTTTTCCCTGGTAAATTGTACTGGCAAGAAGTGCCTGACTCCTTTCTGTCCTTCCAGTACATACTGGCTTGCTTAAAACTAAGACTGTCTGAATTGCACATCATACTCGTGATTATACCTGGGTCTCACAGCTTAAATTAGAAATAAGCTCCAGGTATTTCTTTTATCAAAGGTATTTCTATCTCACTGGTCTATCCTTTATGAGAAGCTTTCACTTCCTGCCCTTTAATACTGTCCCCAAATGTGATCAGTAATAAGGCTTCATGGAATTGAATCTTACCTATGTTAGAAAGATCTTCAGGTTACTGTAATTATCGTGGCAAGGAGGGGCCTCCACAGCCCTGTTTGTGTCTTGGAAAAAGCCAAGTCATTGCCATCTTTGCCAGTGCTTTTTGGGCAGCTCACAGGAGTAATTGCTAATGCAATTTTTTCTCTTTCTGGCCCTATAGTTCTCTATCAACATGCCCTCTTTCTTGTTGCTGGGAGCCATCTGCATCTTCCTGTTTTCCAGAGGTAAGATTTTTTTTGGTGGGGAGTAAAGTATTTGGGATTTGGTTTGCTTCAAATCCTGTTAACTTTTTTTTTTTTTTTTTAGCTACATCCCCAACACCTTTTTGTATTTTTAAATTTTGAGACAGGGTCTTGGTAAGTCACTTAGTTGCCCAGGCTGGGCTCAAACTTGCATTCTTCCTGTGTTGGCTTCCCAGAGTGTTGGGATTACAGGCATGTTCCATTACGCCCAGCTTGATTTTAACTCTAGAGGCGTCTTGACTCCATCTGTGTCTCCACTCCACAGCCGCCTCCCTGCTCTGAACCCCATCACCTTGTGTTCAGACTGCTACTGCAGCCTCTGAGCTGGTCTGCCTGGGTCCAGCGGGTCCTCTTCCAGACCAACCTTCATGTAGCCATTGCCAAATGCAAATCTGATCATGTCTTGACCCTTCTCCGCCCCCACCGCATGCTTCTAAGTGACTTTCTGTCGCTCATAAGAGGTGCTGTCCAATCCTGTCCCGTGGCCATCTCAAGTCCCCAGTGATACCCGCTCTGCCCTTTGTACAACAGCCCCTACTTTTCCAGTCCTGCCTGGTACCTTTGCTCCCTGCCTTCAAAGAGAAACCACATTGCTCTGTTGGTGTCTCCTTGTAATCACACAATGTATGAGCCCCACTCCCTGCGCGCGTCGTGGGATTCCCTCTCCTTGACCTCTTTCCTTTCCCCAAGGCCCCTTGTGCCCCTGTTCCTTCATCTAGCCCCTGCCCTTCCCTGCTGCTGAGCTCAGCCACCCAGCCTTGTTTCCTCTGTGCTCACTCTGGGTCATTGGCAGCGATTAAGCATCTATAAGTAGACTTGTGCCCTTTGATACCCACCATGTGTAGCTACAGAGGGGCTGACTTTTCCAAACATCTCCCCAAGGTTACCACCCCTACTACCTTCAGGCCATTCACTGTTCAGCAATTCCTTGTTCCTAGCATGTTACCCCTGCCTTGGAAGTGTATTTTTCATTTTTATTTAATTTGTGTGTGTGTGTGTTGGGGATGAAACCTAAGGCCTTGCATGTGCCAGGCAATCACTTTGCCACTGAGCTGTCCCCTCAGCCCCAACATCTATTTTTGGAATTGTTACTCATTGCTGATATACCATTATTATAATTTTATCGCTCATATATCATTATTTATAATTTTATAATTTTTCATTTGGTATCAGAATGCAAAATGTATTCCTGCTTGTCTTAGTGACTTTCCTTGTCACTGAGGCACAATACCTGACACCCACAACTGAAAGGAAGAGAAATTCCTGTTGGCTCACACTTCAGCTCATAGTCGGCTGGCTCCAAGGCAGGACAGCATGGCACAGAGGCATAGAGGGGTAGCCGGTCACGTCATGGCCTCCAGGAAGCAGAGAATGAAGGGAGGAACTGGGCAGGGAGAGACGGCCCACGTCCCAGCCCCTCTGATCTGTGCCTCTGGCAGCCCCAGCCTCCTGACGTGACGTCTGGCTGTCGTGCCCCACAATCCAATCACCTTTCGAAAGCCCCAGTTTTGAGCACGTGAGGCTTTGGTAGAGGGGGCCTCCACATGCAAACCGTAACACCTACCTTGCTCTTTATTTATAGTCATTGCACTGAACAGATATACCAGCATTTACGTAGTACCTCTCTGTTTATCTCTAGCACAAGGAAGCCTGAAGAGGGTGGTCTTAATCCATATTTCCCTTCTCTAAAATTACTTTTCCTTCAGGTCTGTTTTCAGTTGTGATAGGGGCTCAATGGGGGTGAGCATTTTTAGGACTCTTAATTCGAAATATATGGTGAATGTTTATATGTTAAAAATGTATTATAATAAAAAATAGATTGCCATTAATCCTCCTGAAAATACTCCTCACTTCAAACTTATCTCATTGGTCTTGCCACTTTTTGAAGTAATTCTGGGAATCTTCTGTGAGTATCTTTACAAAATGTGACAAAAAATACAGTGTGTGTTTCTGCCAAGTGCCATCCCATGGAAAGGCAGGCTTGTGAGAACACAATTGTACGTTAGCATCCACCTTATTCATTGGATCTGGCACCTTGTGACTTCTGGATTTGCCCCAAAGTCAAAATGACCATGAAAGGTAAACATTTTCAATCAGTTCAGAACATCGAGGTAGCTACAATAGCACACCTAAAAATGCATTTAAATTTTCACATTTAAGATAGTACATCTTGTGGTTTGAGTTCAAGCATTCTGTTACCTGTTTGAACATTTCCCCCAGTGGTTTTCTGTGAATCTGTTTCTTCTGTGAATTACCTGTTCATATCCAAGGTTAATTTTTATTGCAAATGTTTTTGGTGAGGGGCTTACAGGGATGTACATAGATACATCCTTGTACAGGCAGAGAGCCGCAACCAGCGGGGGACACAGTTATGACAACTAATTAGGGACCAGGGTCTTTAGAATTACAGGCTCTCTGTAGTCCCCTATATGTTTGTTTTGTTTTTTCAGAGCCGGTATTGAACCCAGGTCCTCATGCATGCCAGGCAAATGTTCTACCACTAAGCTACTGCCTGAGCCCCCTCCGTGTAGTTATAATCTTTGTCTTCAAAATTCCCAAATCTGAATTCAAAGATACCTCATAGAAGTTGGGTAAGAGGGATGTTTCTTTGTCCTATCCATGTGGCAGTTTTTGAAGCGCAGATATCACTGGGCTCCTCCATAGTCCTATTGCCTGCACTGCTGGAGCCTGGTTCTGGTCCCATAACATGGAGGTAAGATTCCTCTCTGTTCCGCCTTGTCATGAATGCCCCTGGTGTCTTCTCTCCTAGTACCCCCATGCCTCCCTCTTCAGAAAGTCCACGTGAGCAAGGAGACCATTGGGAAGATTTCGGCTGCCAGTAAAAGTAAGCAGCTTTTACTTATCCTTCCAGACACCCATTCAGACACCCAGGAGATAGACCCGGAGGAGACCGTGTTACTTCTGAGAATTTCCACCCCACTCTCAGCTTTCTTCGGGCTGTCACCATATTCACCTTCCTCAAACAGGGGTCTGCTGGTAAAAACAACCTCTGCAAACCGCACCCCCCCACCCCATTTTAGTATTGAGGATTTAACCTAGGGCCTTCACATTGAACTGTGTCTCCAACCCTTTATACATTTTTTAAAATTTTGAGGTAGGGTCCCACTGAGTTACAAAGTGCCCAGGCTGGGCTTGAACTTGCTGTCTTCCTGCCTCCAACTCCGAGTGCTGGAATTACAGGCATGCACCACCATACCCCATTCTGTATAAATCTTTTCTCCTGAATTTCTTGGGCTGCACCTCAAGACCCTCTACTACCTGACCATCATCTACCTAGCCACCTCATCTCCCACAATAATCCCTCTTCTGCCTTTCTAGTCAGCATCTCTCCACATGCTCAAGCCACACCAGCATTCCCACACGCTTTGCCTGTTCCCTCCTTCTCTGGAGAAAACCCTCATCATCTACCAGCTCCAGTGCTGCCCTCTGGGGGCCATCTCTGCTGTGCTTCTCTGACTCCTGCTCCCTTCCTGCCTCCTGGTGAGCTGAGTGGGGGCAGTGGAGTGGAGTCAGAACACTCTGGGTTAGATTTCCAGTTCCACCGCTTCCAGATACCTTGCCCCTAGGGAAATTACTGACTTATTCTGTGTTCTGCTTTCCTCATCTGTCCAGGTGAGTAAAAAATAGCAAATCTCCTTAGGATTCAGGTGAGTATTTTGATGGTAGGTGTTAACTTTTCATTGCTGTTACCAGATACCTGAGAAGAACAACTTAAAGGAGGACATGTTTATTTTGGCTTATGATTTCAGAGGTTTCAGTCCATGGTTACTTGGCTCTGTTGCTTCTGGGTCCATGGTGAGGCAGAAACATGGCAGGGAGCATGTGGTGGGGCAAAGCAGCTCACCTCATGGTGGATAGAAGGAAGACAGAGGGAAAGAGCCGGAGGGGAAGAGGGGCCAGAACATGATACAGTCCCTGAGTTCACACCCGTGATGATCCATTCCCTTCAACTAACCCATCACCTCCAATAATGTCATCAGTTTATGATCTCTTCATAGATCAGTTGATGATCTATCTCTTCATCCACAGATGAAGTTAAAAGCCATCAAGGTCCAATCACTGCTCTAGGGCCTACCCCTGCACATGACTGCACTGGGGATCAAGCCCTCTTTGGAGGATGCATCATCATTGAACCACATCAGGATTGGAAATAGCTAAGAAGTACACAGTTCTTTCTGGAGATGATGCAAACTGCTCTACAGTTGGCTGTCGTAATGAGGGTGTGCATATGTGAATGTGCTAAAGACACTGAACTTGCCAAGTGTGGTGGTGCATCCCTGTAATCCCAGCTCTCCAGGAGACCGGCAAGAAGACTGCACATTGGAGCCCAGCCTGGGCAACTTCTCTGCTTAGCAAGACCCTGCCTCCAAATAAAACATTAACAAAGGGCTGGGGATGTAGTTGAATGCAAAGGCCTTGGGTTCCATCCTTAGTACCTCACAAACAATGAATCGTACACTTCAGATGGTGAATTTTGTGGTATAGGAGCAATTTTCAAAGAAATGAAAAAATAGTAACTGGTCTCACTGTGGCTATGAGTTAAATCAGCACAGCTAGAGTGTCTCAGGTGGCACTAGAATGGAGAAAATGTGCATCCGGTGCTTGCTACTTGAATGTCTGGGTAACAGGGCCTCATGAGGAGGCCGGTGTCCTGGACTAGATGGGCTGGCCATCTAGTAAACTCCTCAGAGAGCTCAATTAGTGTGGCTGAACTTGTGCTTCAGATGGGCCCAGGCATGAGTCTTTAGTTCACCCACACCTGTCTCACTCTTCCTAGTGATGTGGTGCTCAGCCGCCATGGACATCCTCTTCCTGTTAGATGGCTCTCACAGTGTTGGGAAGGGGAGCTTTGAGAGGTCCAAGCACTTTGCCATCACAGTCTGTGATGCTCTGGACATCAGCCCTGAGAAGGTGAGTATAAGTCTTTTCTATCATTGTATTTGGGTATCTTTGTTTGCAAGTGACAGAAATCCAATTGTAAACAGAGTGAACTTACAAGCTGTGGAACTGGAAGTCCAAGGGGCAAATCCTAAGCATGGTGGCATACATGGGTCCAGTGGATTCCTTCTTTTTCTCCCTTCCATTGTGCTTTTTTTGCTTGACTTCCTGGTAGATTTTCTTCACATGGCAAAGATACTCTGCACTGTCCTTCAAGCTAGTGATAGCAGGAAAAAAGAAATCCTTGTGGATCTCAAAGAATTCCCAGGAGAGTTCTAGCTGGGCAGGCGTAGGCCACATGACACACCTTGGCTAATCACAGTAGCAGGGGAAGACCCTTTGGTCAGACCTGAGCCAAGTGCTTATACATGTTTTGGGTATAAAGAGGGTTCCCCATTGGAAGCAGAGGCTACATTTGCAGAACAATGGGAAAGGTGACACATTGAGAAGAGTCTCCACACACAGTCCTTTCTGTTTCCTTGAAAAGATCCCCTCCTGCCTGACTGAATCCAGACAGAATCTTCATTTCTTGGCCTTCCCAACTTCAAATAGTAGGTCTTAAATGTCAGCAGAGTGCGGTATGTATGGCTTTTGTTTTTAAAAGGGACAGTTTTGAGCAACCCAGCAGAAGGGGCCAGGAACACTGACA
Source organism: Heterocephalus glaber (assembly GCF_000247695.1). The sequence continues at coordinate 32,327,897 of NW_004624737.1, read as the reverse complement.
GTTCCCAAAAAACGAAACCCGAATGGCCTGCGGAAACCTCCCTCAGAGCAACAGCAGATCTCCCACTGACAGTGCCATTTTTGACTTACTGATTTGGAAAAATCTAAAATTTATTGATATGTGCCACTGGCAAATCTTTAAGAAACTGGTTTTCCCCTCACAATGACAAAGGCTTGGACTCTCTGACCCAGCCATTCCACTTCCACTTCTAGAATTGATTCTGTAGATATTTCCCCCCATGCAAAGTAACACCCACACAGTTATACAGTGCCTTGCAGTATTATTTGTAATTGTAAAAGATTTCAGGAAACCCAAATGTGCATTGATCGGGAACAGGTAAATCCATTCCAGTGCGTTCACATAGTGAATCATGGGGCAGCTGCTGAAAGTGAGTAAAAGACATTAGAGCAAATTGAATGTAAAAAGTAAGGTGCAGATGACATGGAGAATATGTTGCTTTTATGTGAAAATGAAGGGAAATGAATGAAATCTGTATTTGTGTTTGTATAAAGAAAGGGAAGGCTAAGGGAGTGGTTCCTGTTGCAGAGGAGAGAGTGAGCTAAGCAGGTAGAATACAAGTCAAGGGGGGGAGACCCAGCAGTATAGGTCGTTTTATACTTTCTGGATTTTGAACCATCTGAACCTTTGCCAAAACTAAATACAAGATTAGGGGCATTTTGGCCTGGAAAGCTGTAATTATTTGAATTACAGATGAGGTACATATAGGTTGAGGAAGGAAGTGGTGCCATTCCTGAGTTAATCCTGGTAAAACCTGTAGGATTTAGGAGCAAACATGGCTTTTAAGGAGGGCCGGGTTTGCTCCAGGCTGGCCTGTCATTTGGGGAGTGTGTGCACTTTCCCCAGGACTTCAGACACTCTTCCAGTCATCTGCAGACACCTGCAGACACTACAGTGGGCTTTATTTTGTCCAACCACAAGCAGCTAGTTCTGAGCATGATCTAAACCAGCATGGACCCCAAAAGGCCAGGGCAGAAGACTGCTGAGTCTCTGCCCTCTCCTATACAGGGCTTTTCTTTTAAAGTGACTCCTTACAAAGTTTACTGGTGATTCCTGGAGGAAGTGGCAAAAGTATTACTGTATTGGTATTAATGTAGTGTATCCTGAAATGAGCGGTGTACAGACCCCAGGGGATGGCAAGTTGGAAGAGAAGAGCTGTGTGAATTGCATGTTTTGCAGGGGAGGAAATGGCCTCAGAAAAAAAGGCTTAAGTCACTGCCTAGGGTTGCACGGCAATCTCAGGCGAGAGCTAAGTGTGGAAGACTCAGGGCTCTTGATTCTCAGCCCAGGACTTGCTCCATTAGGCCCTGTGTCATTCCCAGGGGATAACCTCTGAGGTAGGGTGAGGTAATGGCATTTGGAAATCACACCCTGCTACCACACAGCAAGTGGACAGCCAGCAGTGTGGCAGCGTGGAGGAAGGTGACTGGACAGTAAGAAAAACATGTCAGGAGTCTTTATGGCTGATGCTGTTAGGAGCAGATGATCAGAGTTTAGGAAATTTAGCTTCAGTATTGCTGGATCACATCCAGAATGTGGCATCGAGTTCAAGGGCTGATTTTTAGGTTTGATATTGGAAAAATAGCTCATCATAGAGCCAGGAGAGGGACACAAACCTTCATATAGGAAGGACCCTCGTTATCATTTTCATGCAAAAGAGTGAAATACGGCTCTGTTTTATTGTGAGGGCAGAATCTAGGTGTTTAGGGAGTTTGATCTGGGCTTAACTTCAGAAAGATTTTCTTGTAGCGGGACTCGGAGAGCAAAGGAGTTGGGTGATTATTTGGCTCAGTGAGTGTCTGATCTCTAGGGTGTGTGAACAGACCATTTGCTGCTGTAGAAGGGTTTGTGTGTCCGGGAGTTTAAGATAGCTCTGATCTGTGGCTTCAGGCTTTATTTTGTTTATTTCTTGTGGTGCTGGAGGTGGAAGCCAAGATCTCCTGCATGATCTACTTGCCCAGCCCAAGGTTTTACATTTTTACTGCTGCACTTTTGTGTCTCAATTTTGTTGTCTCCAGGTACAAAGGATTTGATTTGTACCTTGTTGTGCTTTCTGTAACTTTAGTCGTCAGGAAGCAAATTTCCAGTAGCTTTAATGAAGGTCTTTTATGGAAGCTTTGTTGTTGAGGTGGATTGAAGGTGTTTGAAGTCTTCCCCTTCACACTTAAAAGCTGAGAAGTTCGTTTCCTGGCTCTAATAAAGGATTGCAGCAGAGAGATTGCAGTGTGGTGAGAAATCTGGGCGGGCTTCCTTCTGAGCGTACAGTAGACTGAAGATAAAAGGCAGCTATTTTGATCCCAAACCACCAATTAAATTAAATGCCTTAACTACTGACTTAGGCTATTTCCTGCATGTTTTGTTTTGAAGTTGTGTCCTTCCTGTTTAACCCAAGTAAATAGACTCAGGTGTTGGTCTTAATGGAGTTGTTGTTGTTGTTTTAAAGTAAGTAATTCATGCACATGGTTCAATAAAAAGACGTATAGGGAAACCTTTCACCCACATTTTCCATTAGCCAGGTCTCCTGCCTGTTGCTCTCTAGAGTTGCTTAATGCAGATACAAGCAATATGAGTACACATTCTTATTTTCCCCTTTTAACAAAAAGGGTAGCATAGTCTCTACAATAACTTTTTTTCCCTACAGCTAATTATGTCCCATCCTGAGCATTTACTGAGGTTTAATAGCAAACCCCTCTACTGGTGGACATTTGCTATTGCAAATTGTGTAGCATGATCTTGTAAATATATTGTTTCACATACGTGGAAGTATGTCTGTAGATAAATTCCCAAATACCCTGCATTTTTAATTTTTAATAAACATTGTCATGGATGCTGTACAGATTCACATTACTACCAGCAGTGTTTGAGAATGCTTATTTCCTTTTGCATTGCATCTAGATTTTTTGGCTAAACTGACATGGAAAAATGATATCTTTTTATGAAGAGGTCAAACCCCTTTCCATTAAAAAGCCATTTGTATTTCTCATTCTGTGATCTCTTTTTATGTCCCATTTTCTTTTCATATCTCATAGCCCATTTTCTGTTGGGTTTTTGGTCTTTTATATATCAGTTCCTAGACATTATTTTATGCATTGAAGAAACAAACCTTTCACTCCCAAAGATAGTTGCAAATAATTTTTCCATTTTATCTTTTTTTATTGTATAAAGGTGTGCTTTGCTGTATAGGAATTTTTAGGGTTTTTTTTTTTCTTCTTCTTCAGCTAAGTCAGATATTTTTCTTCAGAAAAGTCCTAGATTTCTTTAGGTAAAGTCAGTCTTTATAGCTTCCAGATTTTAAGTTAAAGTCTTTTGTACTGTCAGGTTAGAAAGGAATTCTTCCAAGAATTCTTCTAGAACGTTCATGGTTAGGTTTTTCACCTTAAATCTTGGATCCATTTGCAGCTTAGCAGTAATGTACATACAGCTGGTGGCTACCTGGTTGTGCTGATGTCACTTGCTCACTAGACCATCTTTTCCCACTGCATGGAGATGCCCCTTTTTATCCATGCACTAAATTCAAGGAAAATCTTGGAAGGGTTCTTACTTGGGAACTCCTTCCTCAGTTTGTCCACTTCTCTGTCTTCCATTATTCACCTCTCCATGTGTCCACCCAAGACTTAAATTCCTTCCTAGCTAAGGCATTCCTCAGCTCCTCCTCAGGATGCCCTGCCCATTGACAGTTCAGAGAGCCGAGGGATTTGGCTCTTTGTCTCCCAAGCAGCAGGCCGGTTAAAGGACTGCAGTGGGGAATTCAAGTAGGGAGCAAAAGGCCACGTAATTGCTTAAATGTGAACCACATGGCCTGGCTAAAATTTGGGCCAGAACTTGTTTTAGTTACGAAAGTAGTTACTGAGACTGTTGTTTCCCCAGGGGACTTGGAGAACCAAGAATTAGGGGCAGGATGTGGGCCCTCAACAGGAAACCTGGATGTTTGTAGCCTTCACTGCTTTAAGACACAGAATGACTTAGTTTCCCTTCTCCGTTTTTGAAAGGCATAGGGTTTTCTCTCATGGCCTCTTCAATTAGGACTCAAAATCTATTTGGATTTACTAGAGCTCTCGCTTCCATTGCTTGTCTCAGTTTGAGGGGTCTGATTGTCCCCGGGTCTGATGCTGGTCTAGAGACACCTAGCCTTTCTCTAGCTTGGCAGGAGCAAGCCTGGATGGAATGAGCACCCAACAAAGGACAGGAAGCAAATGGCAGCTGTAGCTAGTGATGAGCCACCAGTGATGACAGCTGGGGTTGCTTCGGAGGATCCCAGTAGCTGGCCATGAAGCATTTTGCTGAAGGGCTGAGTTGACTTCAGAGAAGGCGAGCAGTAGGGAAGATCAGAGAGCCCAGAGTCTTAATGTCCTGGCCCCTTTCTTGGAGGAAGCCTTTGCCTTGGGCCAGTTTTGTGTCCACTGCACATTTTAGCCTCTCCGCAGCAATGTAGGCGTTAGTCCTGCCTCTGTGGATGAAATAAGGTAATGTATGAGATTCCACACAGTAGTGCCTGGGAGGCAGTTGGCCAGTGTGTACGGAGCTCTGCCCTAAAGCTGCTTGCAGCTCGGCTGAGAAAGTTTCCAGAATGTACTGCCTTTGGGGGATATGGGTGAAGATTTATTGGGGGCTATCAGTACAGAACACAGGCAAATTTGACTGTTTCCTTCCAGATTCTCCAACTGGTAAACTCTGGCACTGGTATTTGTTGGATGGCCACGAGGCAGGGTTGTCGCCCCTTTTCCTCTTTGGAATGCTTGTAATATGACTCCAGTCTTGGCCCCCTGGGGCCACTGCCTCCTTTTGCAGGTCAGAGTGGGAGCATTCCAATTTGGTTCCATGCCTCATCTGGAATTCCCCTTGGATTCATTTTCAACCCGACAGGAAGTGAAGGCACAAATAAAGAGGATGGTTTTCAAGTATGTATGATTGGATACTGCCATAGTAGAATGAAGCCAGTGCTCTTAAAATTGTCCCTTTCAAGGAAGGCCAAGCCATATGCTCAGCTTTACTGAGAGGACCATGGGCCGCTCCTTGACCCCACTGTGCATAGTGGGTAATGAGAACTCCCTTCTCAAGGCTGCCCTTCATCATTACATAATGTCCCAGGTGGTAATTTAAATGCTAGTTTATAAAAAGAAAGGATTTGCTGCTATTGTGTCAGTTCCATGGAGAGAGAGCTTTTGAAGGTCCACGTCGGGTGAGTATGTTTCCTCTGGCTCAGACCACCTGTAATACATGCCTGACTGTCCCATCGGGTGGTAGAAGTATCCTGAATGTGTTAAGAGCGTACGGTTGGGGATTTAGCTCAGTGGTTCCGGCGCCTGCCTGGCAGGCGCAAGGTCCTGAGTTCTATCCCTGGTACCAAAAAGAAAAAAGCATGTTGTAGGAGAAGAGGGCTGGGTCATAGTCCTAGTTCTGTCAGAGGTGATCTCTGCCACTCGAGTGGTTCACTACACTTCTGTGAGCCTCATTTCTGCGATCTGAAAAGAAATTAGTGTGAGCAGGCGCTCTGTTATGTGAATGCTTTCAAACTTATAAATAGCTGTTTATATGCTCAACCATGTACACACCCTATAAATATATGTACATGGAGGCATCTGGCCTCGGCTCATTTGACAGATCGGCTGACAAGTTATATGTCAACACTTTTAAATTAAAGTGTGTAGTCTCTGTGCTCATATGTACATATATGTGTTTTAATTGTATGTGTATTATATATGCACACATCATTTATAGGTATCTGAATATGCATGTGTATATGTGCACACACACTTACATTTTTCACAAGTCCTAACAGAAAAAGGGACTTTGACTTGTTACTTGCCACACTGATCTTTTTGTTACTAGGTTCTGGGGTGCTGGAATCTCCTTTTAGAGGTGATTTCTAGGTCCTTTCCATCCCAGACAAAGAATTGAACAAAACAAGCAGAAATGATGCTTTAATAACAGTGAAATTCCAAAGGTAGGAAACGAACAGAAGGGTAGGAGAAGAAAGGGCTCTGCAGAATGAGTTTAGGTTGAGAAAAAAATAAACAATACCCCCTACAGTGTAGGTGTGCTACTGTGAAGAGGCGAGATAGCCAGTGCTTAATGGTGACTTTCTCTCTCTCATACTTGCCACGATGGACTCATGTTTAGGTCATCCTATCTCAGACCTGCTCCAGTTCTCTCAAGTCTACATGCAGCATTTTGGGAACTGTCGTGCACGTGTGTTCTGGGATCTTGTCACGCCTCCTTTCCCACCTAGTTTTAGCCGTGCCCTCCCTTCCTGACTCATTTGGAGCTGCTCTGGTTTCTGCTACCCTTGTGCCAGTATCCAGGGAAGTCCTGCTGAGGTCTGTGGTCCCAGCTATTTGTGGCTGTCACCTCCAGGTGGCAAGGCCTTGAGGCCTGAGATCCTTTTTCCAGTTGTTCTCAAGAAATCCAAGGTCGCACACTGGTCACTGCTGGAATCTGAGGACCCTAGAGACCCCAGGGAGCCCTAGAGACCCTCCGTAACTTAGACTGTCTATCCCAGTCTGTCCCTCTCACTATGGGTGCCCAGGACCGGTCATAGGAAAGAAAGTACAAAGGGAAAAAGCACATCAGTATGGTTTTAAAATTATATATTACTACACATTGGCCTTTCCTTTTTCCTTAGGGGTCTTCTGCCCTTGGGGCCTCCAAGAATTGCTCTCGTACAGAGGATAGTCTTAGTCCTGCTCTGTATTCTGGGCCCAGACCCACAGTGTAGCACTTGCCAACAGGAGGTCTTGGAGCCACCTGGGTTAGAGTGGTCAGGGAAAAGGGCCCAGTACAGATGCTGAGATCCTAGCCAGGTGTACTGAGTCACATTCTGGGCTGGGCTGTGGTGCTTAGGGGTCTGGAGTTTTATAATGTCTCTCTGCCTCTTTCTCTAGGACTGTAGCACATACTTTGGTTTAAAAGCCTTTTTGACATAATTTATACACCACAGGGGCCGGGGATTTAGCTCAGTGGCGCCCCACCTGCCTCATAAGCATGGGGTCCTGAGTTCCATCCCTGGCACACCCCTCCTAAAAAATATATATATATACACACCATGAAATTTACACATGTACAGTTGAGTGATTTGGGGTATACAATAACACCTTGGTTCACAAACTTAATTTGTTGCACAATTCGGGGGAAGATGGCTGCAGTCATGTCACCTGATGCAGTTTGTGAACAGAAGCAAAGTCTTGCTGAATGCTTCTGTTTGTGAACCAAATTGTTTGCGAACAGACACATTTGTGCACTGAGACATTACTGTATTTACACAGCCATACAACTAATTGTTTAATATTTTTGTCAACTCAAACCTTTTAAAGGAGATATCCTTTATAGTAGATAAACAGCTAATAATTACACGAAAATAGGCTCAATAACACGAGTTAAGGAAAAGCAAATCAGAACCACAATGAGATGCCATGTAACACCGACTAGTATGGCTGAAATAGAAGACAAATAGTAACAAGTGTTGGCAAGGATATGGAAAGACTGGAACCCACATGTATTGGTGGTAGAATTGTGAAGTCACGCTTGCCACTTTGAAAATGATTTAGTAGTTCCTCCAAATGTTAAATACAGAGTAGCATATGACCCAATAATTCCATTTCAAGAGAATTGAAAGCATATGCCCACATAAAAACTTGTACACTAGTATTCATAGTAGCACTAATAGTAACAACTTCTAGATAAAAGCAACACAAATGTGCAGTTGATCACTGGATAAAAAAATGTGGTCTAGTCATACAACTAAATATTATTTAGGCATAAAAATGAGTATTGATTCATACTGCTTCATAGATGAATCCTGAAAAAATGTTAATTGAAGGAGGCCAGTAGCAAAAGGTCATATTCTGTATGTTTTAATTTATTCTTTTTTTGCAATACTGGGGATGGAACCCAGTCTCTCACATTGCTAGGCGAGTATTCTACCACTGAGCTATATCCCCAGCCCTGTACTCAACAGTATTTTACAGAGTTAACTATCAAAAGATTAACAAAGCTTTGTGGTTATACTAGTAAAGATATAGGGTTTGGGAATGGGGGAATGCAAGAGGAAAACTTCCTGAAACCTTAAACTCTATGATATGAGGAGGAGGAAAGAGAGGTGGTACAAAGGATCTTATTAGGCAGTAGAAGGGTGTTTATAGAATTAGATAATGGTAAGAGGAGGGGCTGATGAGAAATAGAAGATAAAAGAAAAAGGGAGGAAAAACTATATAGAAACTAAAAATTAGAAAAAATTAAAGGAAGAAAAATTAAAAACACAAAAAGAGAAGCAAGGATAAAGGACAAAGGAAAATTCCCAAGCCTCAGTAAATTGGTGAAAAAGAAAGGAAAGAAAATAGAATAAGGAAAAAAAAATTCTCTGTGATTTTGAATATATGGTTTTCTTCAGGCATCTACAGTTTTATGGCAGTGTCCAATTCAAGACCTGTCCCTGCTCACACTGGTAGATAAAAAAGGCAGTCAGCCCCTGGATCCGGGATGGATGCAGTCACCACAGGCAGTAGGATTAGAGGACAGGCACCAATTCTGCAGCTTTCAAATCCAGAGCGATTCAGGCTGAGCCTGGCCCCTGGCTGTGGGAGTGGGCCTGAGTCCTTTTGCTTAAACCCCTCAAGGAGTCTCTTGCAAGCCCGACAGTGGCTCCCTGACCACTGCTGTGTCCTGTGGCTGTCCCTCACCCAGGTCACTGTAGGAGAATAACACTGAGCCCTGAAATGCAGCCAGCCTGTGGGTGCTGTGAGCAGGTTCAGTCAACCCCTTCCTGGAATCTTGTCTGACCAGGCACTCTTTCCGGGAATATGGCGGACATTTGGCCTGGAATCACTCACCAGCCTTGCAATTCGCAGCACCTGCCAGTCCATTCCACTGCTGCATTTCTCCCTGGAGCTCTCTGTAGTGTGGCCCCCGCCACGTCACTTTGTCTGTGTGGATTTGGTCTTCCTTTCTCACAAGCCACAAGCCGGATGCTGGGGAGAAAGTGTAGATCGTCCGTTCCTTTTTCTGCATTGTGTTCTGTTTCTTTAATTTCTCTGTAAGCTCCAATTTTCCCATCTGATCCTTCCCAGAAGTCTCTGCTGTGTATACTTCATAGGGTGAATTTATGATATATAAATTATATCAATAAGGTGGTCATAAAAAAATCTGTATCCATTACATGCACATTGCATTTAATGTGCATCTGCAGAAGAAAAAGTAGCTTGACTAGTTTAAATTTAGGACTAAAAATCAAAGATTGTTTGGATGACTTTGATTCAAATGATTCATCTGAAAACCAAGAATTGAAAACTAAGAACACACTAGAGATCCTCTGGTATCTATTCTAACACTGTAGTTTACAGAGGAGGATACTAGGTCCCACCCAGCTGACTTTCCCACCCCCACCCCAGAAAAGAAGTTAAATCTCTTTTCAGCTGCATTGAGAGAGTCAGCTAAAGGCTTGAGTGTTATTCATGATGTATAAAATCTGGAAATACACTAAGAATGTGCAGGCAAGAATGCTGGGAGTTGAAGCCTCCATTTATCTGAAACAGTCCAGCTCATCTTTTGGAGTTGTCTGTCCCTTGTGTGACTATAAGAGGCAACAGACAAGGCAAGGAGAGAGTAACTCATTTTTGGCCACAGTCCTGGGGTCACTGAGGACACTAAAAATGATGACATGCTCCTACACTTCGGAGCGGAGGAATGTTGGCCAGAGAGGAATGATGACTTCGCCACACACTTTACCCTTTATTTACAGTGAAGTTTTCAATGCTGGACTAGTCAGGAAAGCTCTGTCTACACTCAAGATCCACTTGCCTTTCCAGATGAAGCCCATCCTCCGAAAGTGTGGTTAAGAAACCACCCTGACAGCTGTCTTACTGATACCTTGGAGGAAGTTTAAAAAATATTCCAGTCAAGCCTCTCAATATCCCACCCCATGATGATGTAAAATCAGATGAAAAGCATAGCTGACCATTGGCTCCTGGGTGTCAGAGCTGGTGGCCGGCTAGCATGCCCAGGCTTGCCTGTTCCCTGCATTCATCTCATGGTAACACAACTCAGAGTTTTCTGTGACTGGATTGTCTACACAATCCCTCACAGTAGCTTTGTCAGGACTCTGTAGCTCTCTCACCACTTTAGTATAGAACCTTTTAGAACCTTCTTTAGACCCTTTCAAGCTGCATTAACATTTGAACATAGCTTTTAGAATGGTTAATTACAAGGCATTTTGTATCTATTTGCTTAATATTATTTGATATGCACTCCATAAAGCTGAATTATTTTCATGTTGATTCATTTTGATGATTATATAAGAATCGGAAGAATTTGGCTACTACAGTGCATTTAATCATTCTCATTCTTCCAAAAGGAAACCTTTAGGTTGATTCCAAGCTTTTTGTCAACTGCTTTTTAAAAAAAAAAAAGCTATAATTGATCTCCCCGAATATAAAAGGAATTTCTTATGACGTGTTTTTCAAAGGCTATTCCATGGCTGGCTCATTTGCCTCAGAATCCATTGAGGTGGGCAGTGCTGCTTTAAAATATACATTTTCAGGTCAGTTGCACACTTGCCAATTTGGATTTCCTGGGAATTAAATCTAAGTCTATTGTAAGTCTCATGAGGGATTTTTAAATGTGCATTAGAATTTGAGACTATACTCTAAAGATAAACTACTTGTAGGCTGCAGCTTTGTTCATAAGATAACTACCACTAATGGCACATTGGTAAGGTCCCAAGGCAGTGGTGGTGAACCTGTGACACACATGCCACAGTGGGCTGTTATCATTGAAAGCTCTAAAAGATTCGCCATCACTGTCCTAGGAGCTGCTTGACACAGCATTTCATCTTCAGTCAAATGCTACCCATAGAACTAATATCTGAGCCCCTCTCAGGAGCCCCTGTTCTTAAACACTTGGCTACACAGATAACAAAAGATTAGATTCTATTCCCCATGCCCCCAGAAAAGTGGCATGGCAAACATAATAACCCCCTAGACAGTAGCCCATCTGTAAACTTCCAACTTTCAACCTAGTTTAGTCCCATTTGAACAGAATTGGGAAAATCTTGGTGTGTTGACTTCAGACCCTCCCTGTTCAGAGCCAGCCCCAGATCTCAGAACAGACTGGGAGATAGAAATGTCCCATGGGATAAATAGGCACATTTCTTCTCACTGGCCAGAGGTCAGAACCCTTAGGAGTTGAGGCTGTCCTTGGCTGGAAGCCTGCAGAAATGCTCCCATGGGAGAGGCTGCAGAGGTGGAGAGGCCAGGCTGTGTAGGTGTTCGTGTGCTGAGCCAGGTGAAGGGTGGACACTGTCAGGCTCATGCAGTGGGTGGCTTGGAACCTCATGTCCTTGAAATTTAACTTGTGTCTAATCACAGGCTGGTGGCTATGAAGAGGCCTAGACCTACTCAGAAAATGTGGACTGAGAGTTTAATACTCTAATGCCTTAGGCATATAATGAATTTTGTATGTTCTTTTCCCTGTTAAAAAAGAAAAAAGAAAAGAAACTTTAGGTTGAACCCAAGATTTCCCCTGCAGGTGGTACATGGGAAAGAAAAACAGTAACTCTGAAGGGGGGTCCAGGGCAGACCTGTACGAGAAATGGGAACAAGGTCGTCATAGAGAACAAGTTCTTTTCCTTTTGGCCCTGAAGCTTGGCATCTGTATGAGGAGCAGTAGTGATCAGATGGGCCAGGAGGCAAGGGATGACTGGGGAGAGCCTGCCCAATGCCTGTGGGGTAGACGTGCTCCTTGGCTCCTGGTTGGGGCACTTTGGTTTCTGGGGAGAAAAGAGTTTTGTGAGCATTTAGGCAGAGCAGTCTGGAACAAAGGTCGGCAAATATTTTCAGTTAAAGCTTATATAGTAAATAATTTTAACCATTTGCAGGCCATGTAGTTTCTGCATAGGCAGCATATTAATTATTGGAAGTGGCTATTTTCCAATAAAAGTTTATCTATAAAATGGGTGGCAGACTGGATTTGGCTCATAGGCTATAATTTGCTGATGCCTGGTATTTTTGTTTGTATCCAGATGTCCCCCTAAAACCTATGCCATCATAGAAAGGTGATTGGATTATTGGGGGCTTATAGCTGACTTGCTGTTAGGAGGTGGGGCCTGGTCCAAAGAGGTAGGTTATTGGGAGTGTGGTCTGGAAGGGCTCATCTCCCTCCCTGACTCCTTTCTCCCACTCTGCTTCCCTGCCATCCTGCATGAGCTTGCCTCTGCCATGCCATTCTGCCTTGGAGCCAGAGGACTATGGACTGAAACTTGAGCCAAAATAAACCTTTCTTCCTCTAAGTTGTAGGTTTTGGGTATTGTCTCAGTGACAAGGAAAGTAACTAAGATACCTAGAGAGGAAAGCATTGGCTTTAAAAATCAGCCTATGTGGGTTTAAATTCCAGTTCTGACCTCCACTGGGTAGGTGAGAAGCCAGTAGCTTGACTACCAAAATGACCAGACAGTTAAGGATTTGGGCTGTGGGAGTAAAGGGCCTAGGATGTGATTATTGCCTGGTAAGAATTACATGAGCATGTGCAAAGTGTGTGGGTGTGTGTGCGCATATGTGTATGCCTGTACATGCCTGTCACACAGAGCCTGCACACAGTCAGTCAATATTAGCAGTTATTACTGGTATTCTCTGAGCAGGGGCTCCCCCTCTGTGTAGTGAGGGGGATATTGGCACCTTTCACCCTAGTTGTAAGGATTTTATTCAGGAACAGGTACTGAAGTTCTGATACACGGTCGAAGCTCAGCGCTAGTGTGATCCCTTACACTTGGGAGACAGTCTGCTCTTCCAGGAGCCTGGGTGGGTGGAAGACCCTGCAGACACAGAGCTTTTAGTATTCATGAGAATAGGAACCTTCTCGGTTGTCTTTGGTGTCTAAAGTCCGATCCAGCACAAGGTGGAAGGAGCTGGTCACATTTGGGGCTCTCTGAGGAAGGGGCGCTGTATTGCTCTGTGATAAGCCCATTGCCGAAGCCAAGCTCTGTTCAGTAGCCCTGGACACAGCCTGTGTTTCTTGCTTGTGTCTTTGCTTCGCCTCTTCCCCTTATCAGCACGGCTCTCTCCTCTGAGTCTACTCGTTTACCCAGACCCCTTCAGACGCACTTTCCCCTCTGCAGCCTCTCCCCTCCAGCCCCACCCCACAAGGAACTCCCTCCCCAGACTACTTGAGATTCTCATTTTTGCATGGGTATTTCTTCACCTGCACTGGGAGTTCTTTGAGGGGTGAGATGATGTTATACTTCGTGGTTTCCATTTTACCATCCTCCCTCTAGTGACCCACAAATACTAGTGGGTTGAAAAAAAGTAAGCGGTTTTAAATCGATGGAATTGCTGTCGTATATTGTAGGCCAAGAGTTAATTCTAGGAGTTGTCAATTCTTGTTGACATTTATTAACTTAATGAAGCTCTACAAAGAGAATTGCCCTTTCAGAGCTTGCATAATAGCAATAAAGGTGAAGAATATTCTAGACTGGGTCTATAAATCCTTCCAAGGCACAATCTACATGCTCTGTTCCCATCTCGCTGCAAAATGCAGAGAACTTTGAGGACTGGGAGGAAGGTGGAACCACAGAATGAAAGAGCCTGGATGCCTGAGTAACTGCTTGGAAGAGAGCTAGCCAGGGGAGATGCCTGGACGGGAGGTCTGTGCTAGATTTGCATGAAAAATGAATGTTTTCAGTATCAAGTTAAAGCAAAACAACACCCAAAGACTCACAGAGTATGGTGCCCAGGCTTCTTGTTAGTTGGATGTTTTTACTTAAAGGAATGTCTATAGGTCCCTCCAAAGGGGCTGAATTAAAGGCAGGCATTGTCCAAATCAATAGACTACAATTGAGCATAAATGTGGGTCCCCCTCTGTAGTCTGTGGCTAGTGGTTCAGAAACTTTTTTGCATGCATATAGTTAATTGTCAGAGTGATTCTGTTAACCCTCACACTGTCACTTGTGTTTGGATGTGCTATCTTCCCGCTGAGCATCTGGCCAGGGTGGGATGACAGCTCAGTAACTTCAGATCTATCTAGTGAGCTTCTGTTTTCTGCCCAACTGGCTCAAAGCCAGCAGTCTTTTTTGTTTGTTTGTTTTCTGAGAGGAACAATTTTCTTGAGCTTCTGTTTCAAAATTGAACAGAAATCATGCTCTGAGATTCCAAGCCCAGGCAACAGTCCCTACAGTGGGGCTGTGAGGATTAGAAGATCTTCAGAGCCCTTGGCAAATAGAGGATCATTGGCGTTGGACCACTGTCACCTGAGCTGTCGATGGTTGGACAGCTTAGGCTTCCAGCTCCCAACTCTGGCCCTGGATATGGCCCGCCAAGGTTGGCATCGTGGATCCTTACAACAAAGCCTGCCCATCGCTCTTGCAGATTCTTGGCACAGTTTTCCTAAGCTCAGCTGTCTGCATCCACAACCCCAGAAGATGAACCATGACAAGAGGAGGCAATGGTGGTGATTCATGGATGGGGAGGTGAGGGGTGGGTGTTAAACAAATGATGAATTGTCAGCCTGGAGTCATCACTGGGTTTGGGGGAGAAAATAACACAGCTACAAAGAGTGGCATTGTTTCATATCACAACTGAGATGTGAGGGGGAGCTCAAGTCCAAGGAAGGAGTTAATTTGTGGCTGCCGTTGTGGTTTAGAGCACGAACTTGTCACTTTGAGCCCCTGCTGGGAGTCAGCCATTCCCAGGAACAGGATCAGGAACAAGCTCTGTTTCCAACTTCACCTCCCACCTCATTGCCTTCTTTTTTCTTTCTGGATGCACTCAGCGGGGGACGCACGGAGACAGGCCTTGCCCTGAGACACCTTCTTCGCAGAGGATTCCCCGGGGGCAGAAATGGCTCTGTGCCCCAGTCTCTCGTCATTGTCACCGACGGGAAGTCCCAGGGGCAGGTGGCGCTGCTGGCCAAGCAGCTGAAGGAAAAAGGCATCATTGTGTTTGCGGTGGGCATCCGGTTTCCCAGGTAAGGACCTCAGTCCGCCTGTGTCAGCCCTTACAAAGTCAGCTCGGGACAGTGCCAAGGCTGAGAGAGCCTGCGAAGCTTTGCCAGGAGCGGATAGGAAAACTGTCCCTGTCCTCGCCTGGTTCTGCCTTCTTACTTTGCTGACTTTGGCTCCTGTGGGCTGGTGTCTCTGGCTTTGGAAGTCTGGGAGTTTGTATTATCCCTGGTTTTGTCTGCTCACTTGATGGAAAGTATCTGAAATTGTCTCAGCTGAGATTTATTTGGGCAGAAATGGAAATTCATAGTCATTTACTTTCCCTGATGGGTCAGGGGTCCCTCGGGGTGGGGGAGCCACACAGCTTTGGTGCCGTTTAGACCACTCTGTCCACTGCACACCTCTGCTGCCCCTCCGCCTCCTCGCAGCTGGTTCTCCTGGGAAGCCGGAACTAGGCAGGGGCCGTGCCCAGCCCTCCCCTTTCCACCCTGGAGAGAGAAGACCCATTTCCAGTTTCAAGTAGTCTCATTCTGACTGGCTCGAGTCGTCCTGATGCCTACAGAGAGAGATTCCGTGACTGGCTGCCCCCTCTCCAGCCACATTTGTTCAGAAGCTGGGCAAATCTGCCTCTCCAGAGGAGCGAGACACAGCCCTAAAAATGGACGCGACACCCAGTCCATGAGTTTTAGGTATTGTAGGTCTTCAGTGAAATGACTGTGTTCCTGCCACTGAGTCTGCGCTTAGAATTTTTAAAATTAACTTTAATGCATTGTTCTCTTAATTACTATAGGTCATCTTCATCTGTGAGACACTATTCTAGGTTCTTGGGATACAGAGACAACAAAGAAAAATCCTTACCTTCATGGGTTTCTGTGCTAGGAAAAGAACTAGACGATTAGTGAGTGAATAAATAAGAAACAGTTTCAGGGCCGGGGATTTAGCTCAGTGGCACCACGCCTGCCTCGCCAACGCAAGGTCCTGAGGTGGACCCCCGGTACCAGAAAAAAATTCAGATAAAATGAAAAGGAGAAAAATAAAGTAGGGTAGAAGGTTAAAGACTGATGAGGAATAGGGAAGGCACCTACTTTAGACAGGGAGTCTGCCAAGGTTTCTTGGAAGAGTTGAATTTTGAGCAGAAGTTGAAGTGATGTGAACAAGAAGCCTTCCAAACACTGAGGAAAAGAGTGGGAAAGCTGGTAGCCAGATGGCAAGCGCAGAGGCCCCAGGACAGTAGCTAGCTTGGTGAGTTATAGGAGCAGAAAAGAGCCAGGGAGAGCTGGAGCCCAGCAGCGAGAGGGGAATCCTAAGGACTAAGGCAGATAAGTTGGACAGGATTAGAGCCCGGATGGCGGTGAAGACTTGGAGTTGATTACAAGTAGGATGGGAAGCTTTTGGAGCGTTTTGAGCAGAAAAAGATAGTTGAGGCTCAGTGTGAGACGTGGGTTGGACATCTCGGTAAAGAAGCCGAGCAGGAACGTGCTGTGAGGACCTGGCTCACAGGAGAGAGGACAAGCAGAGAGAGCAGCACTTGAGAGGGTTACCCGGGGAGCCAGTGCAGAGAGGGGAGACAGCCGAGGCGCGGCAGGTGCAGGCTGGACAGCGGAAGGGGACTGGGAAGCAGCCAGGGAGGGTGAGGACAGCCACGACTGTGCGACGTCCCGCTGGTGATGTATCATTACTGTCACAGCCAGTAAGTTGGTATTAACACTGGCTGCCTCATCCTTCCTGGGCTCTTCCTGTATTCTCAAACGTAAGGAGTACAACATCAGGAGAGAAGAGGGAGGGACTCGCTTTTAGGCCCTGCCCACCCTCCTCCCACGTAGTGCTGCAAAGAGCACCTGGAAGATGGCTGCTGTGCAGTTCTGTCCACCAGGGTGTCCGCGGCTGCACAGTGGAAGTGCACATCCCCTTCCCGTGCTTTTCTCTCCAGCCGGCTGCTGGAGTAATGCTGCTCAGACTCCAAAGCAATGGACCCCACCTTCCAACCCTCAATGGACTGAAACCTTTTAAAAATACAGAGAAACAAAAAAAAAGGCCGGTAGCTCAGTGGTTTCACCGCCTGCTGTGCAAGCGCAAGGACCAGAGTTTGATCCCCAGTACCAGAAAAATAAAAAAATACAGTGAAGTAGCAGGAAAATGACATGAAAAACAAAATAAGCTCAAACATTTATTGTTCAGCAGACATAAAATGACTGTGGCTGCTGAACAGGAGTTTCAGGTGCTCACCCTTGGGGTTGGAGCTTGCAGAGCTCTGCTCGGGCAGTAAGCAGTTTGGGGACTGGTGCTGTCCATTGGTCACACGCTTTCCCGCCCCCTTTCCCATCTGTCGTCATCATCTTTCCAACCTGCACCTGTGAGCCAGGTCCTCACAGCAAGTTTCTGCTTTGCTTCTTTACTGAGATGTCCAACCCGCATCTCACACTGAGCCTACACTGTCTTTTTCTGCTCAAAACTCTGCAAAAGCTTCCCATCCTACTCCCAGTCAACTCCAAGTCTTCACCACGATGCATGCCCCAATCCTGTCCAACTTACCTGCCTTAATTCTTATGATTCTCCCCATTGCCCAGGCAGGGCTCAGACTAATCCAAGTGCTGGAATTACAGGTGTGCACCACCATACCCAACAGTTTTGCTGGATTTTTAATGGCAGGATTCTTATCTACACATTACTGACTGCCCTGTCTTCTTACGGGTTTCTCAGAGCTATTTAGTCTTTTCTGTATGTCCTAGTGTCATCATCCTGACACATGTTTTCCATTCTGGGCACAGACAGCAGTGTCCCCTGGCCATCAAAGCCTGCTGGCTGCCTGCCCTGGATGCCTCACATTCTGCCCTTGGGGTTTACGTGGCCAGTGTTTGTAACACTTAAGTATTTTAGTCTGTCACTAGCTGTCCTTGTCTGCTCTTCTGTTGCAGTTAGTTCAAACTGCTTTCTTTTGTGTGCTCTGATTTTTTTTCTCATAAAACTTACAGTTTTACAAAAACAGACCATTAAGTCTGTCAGGACTGTATCTCAAATATGAGGCAGTGGTCCTGAGGCTGTCCTTTGAGGAAGCTCGAGGGTTTGAGCATGTGCACATGGCACCCTATGGCTGGGCTTGCTTGAGGACTCTGTGGCTCACTTCTGGGTCTTCATCAGCATCCTAGATGGTGGGGATGCCGCCAAGTGGCCTGTGGTTCGGTAGGGTGCTGCTGCCATTCACAAGGGCCCCTCCTCCCCAGTGGGCAGGAAGAGGGGCGTGGTGCCACCAGCCGCAGGGACTTCTCTGCACAGGTGGGCGGAGCTGCGCACTCTGGCCAGCGAGCCCCAGGAGCAGCACGTGCTGTTGGCCGAGCAAGTGGAGGACGCCACCAACGGCCTCCTCAGCACCCTCACCAGCTCTGCCCTCTGCAGCCCTGCTGCTCCAGGTAGGACTGCGCACCTGGGGAACTGCGGAGCTGGGTCGGGAGGGGAGGTTCCCAGGAGGAAGGGGAAGGAGAGCAATGGCCAGCTCTGCCCTGTGCATGCCATTCTGTGTCCTTGGGCCCCTGTGGGTTTCCCTGCTGGTTCCCTGAGCTCGTATCTGGGGGCAGAGCCCCTGAGGCGTGGGGTCCAGAGCCGATGGGGCCCCATCTCCCACTTAGGAAGAGCCAAGCCCTCTCCCCTTGCCTTGGTCAGCACGGGAGGGGGAGGTTCGAGTGGGGGCGAGATCTCTGCAGTGCTAGAGTGACCGTGCTAGACGGGAAGTACAAGAGGGCACACTGCAGAGCAGGTGCCCGGAGACGGGACCCTCGCCTGTGTGCTCTGCCGGACGGAGAACGAAAGTGTCCCGGGTGGGCGAGGCATCATCCTTCTGACCACCTGTTCTCCGCCCTTTGTGCTGCTGGCGCAGACTGCAGGGCCCAGGCTCATCCCTGTGCGCACAGGACGCTGGAGACCATCAGGGAGCTGGCTGGCACCGCCCCGTGCTGGAGAGGAGCCCCGCGGGCTGACGCAGTGCTGGCCACACGCTGTCCCTTCTATAGGTTTGTCCCCGTGGTCGGGGTGTCCCCGAGGCATGGCCTGGGTGGGGTGGTCCAAGTGGTCCCCAGCCACAGGGAGAACAGCATAGCTCCGGCACTAGACATGGCCCTGGAGCCTGTGACAGAGACCCAGGGCGGCCCAGGAGGGAGCCAGTGACAGCTCTGGGGGAACAGAGCTTACAGCTATTCGGTGTCAGTTAACAGCTCACGTGTCTGGGGACATGGGTTCAAGGTGAAGTGGAGCAGCCAGGGAGGGCCTCACAGGGAAGGGAACAAGTCCAGACCAGGTGGTATGGAGATCCCCGTTAACAGGAAAGTCCCTGTTGGCAGCATTTGCTCAGACAAAGCCTGTGTGGGGCAGGGCTTGGAGCTTTCTGGGTTAGGACCTGAACCTGTGTAATGTAATAGAGACGTGGGCATTGGGGAGGGGTTCTCTTTAATGAGCAGATAGCTTGGCACACATTAGCTCCTTGGGTGAGGATCCTGGGGTGGAAGCTTGTTTGGAGGACTTTAGACGATTTTTTTTTTTTTTTTTTTTGCCAAAGCTCAGGGGCTTCCCTGTAGCAGGGGCTTTCTGCCTACTGGCTGAGCTTTCTCTCCTGCTGTGGCAGGCTCCTGTCGCCCCAGAGTCAGGTGGTGGGCGTTTGGATCCCAGCCCCGCACAGCCCAGTAACCATATAACTTTGAGCAGCCTTCTTCAGCCCTCGGAACCCACTTCCCCACCTGCAGGATCCTGGTTTCTTCAGGTAGCTGTGGGTTCCAGACGACACCAGGGATACCTGGCACATGGAAGCCCCCCTGGGAATTTCTGTGGTTGTTGTGTTGTCACAGAATGCTAGTGCTCAAACAAGCCTGAGAAGTCATCCAGTCCCATGGTTTACAAATCCCCTCGAGCTTTGAGCCTCACTGGGACACTTGTGCAGGACATCTAGAAGGGGCGCTGGGCTGGAACCCTGCAGGAGGTCTGGCGCTGTGGCCTCTCTGTCTCCTTCCCTCGGCACCAGAGCTCCGAGGAACGCAGTTAAAGCCCACAGGTTGCGTTCTTGTCTAAGAGGGAGCTGAAGGCTGGAGAAGGGAAGTAATGTTCCTGGGTCATACAGCCAGTGCACCCTGAATTGTGGACGTCAGGAAGTAAATTTATAATAAAAGATTGTTCCCATAGTTGGAGATTAAAGACATGCATGTACACACACACACACGCACGCACACACACTTTGAAAAAGCCCCCTATTCTATGTAGATAAAACTTAAGAAAACAGTCTTTTTTGAACCACTTCTCCATTAGAATCTTCCAGCAGCATTTAATATTATAATTTTTTGTTGTTGTCTTTGCCGCTCTGTTTCCCTGGATTGTAGCTGGAAGAGAGTATTGCTAAGCCACCCTGCCACCTGCTATAGGACCACCTGTCCAGGTATGACCTGCTTCTGGGATTCACCAGCTCTCTGGGACCTGGCATCAGGCTGGTTTGTAAACATGCATTGAGAGTCCTAGAGCAGAGGGTGGGGTTGGGATGGGCTCCAGCGCAGCGGAGCCGGAGCATTTTGGAGGCTGGGGAGGAGTGTGCTTGTGCTGTGCTCTTCTTCACCCGCTCAGTGGTAGTTTTACTCTGAGAATGGAGTGCCAGCCTTGGAATTACTCCCTCTAACTAACACTCCTTGCATTGGTGAGGAGCAGAGAAGGGTATATACCATGTGCCAGCTTTGCACAACCTCACCTCCAGTGCCAAACTCAGGGCAAGATATGTGAGTGGGAAAATGGTGAAATGTTTGCCCAATGTCTGGGGTCCCCATTTTCCCCTCCATTCAACAGAAGAAGATCTCATTGAAAAGGTCCTAGAAAGTTTCAATATATTATGCCCGGGGATATGCTTTATCAGCTATAAAATTCCAAATAAACGAGGTATTGTCCACACGGTTGTGTATCGTTCAGCCCAGTTGCCCTGTGTCCTCAATGGTTCTCACCCAGGAATCCAGAGCACCCTGTACTGGGAGCTGACATTGTTCCCAGGTGTGTTGGTGTCCATCCTTGTATGAGCTCACGGGTGATCCCCTTGTCCTGTTGATGTGTTAAAACTTCCATCTCTGGAGACATAGGGGAAACTGCTGATAGGGTTGCTGCTGCTCAGAAGTTAGAGTTTGAGGACTTAAGAGCAGTGATGCCGAGCCTTTTAGAGCTTTCAGTGATAGAACCCACTGCAGCACTCATGCCAAAGATTTGCCACCACTGACTTTGACACGTGTTTGAGTCCTGCTCTGCCCCTCGCCAGCTACCTGACCTTCTACTTGTGACTTTTCACTGAGCTCCTCCTTGTCTGTAAAATGGCAGTCTCACAGTTCCTGCCTCCCGAAGTGGTTTTGACAGTGACACCAGGCCATATCTGGGTCGTGGTTAGCACAGAACCTGGCACAGAGCAGATACTCAGTTAAAGCTCTTTGTTGCTGCGGTTCATGAACCCAGGATATTTACATGCATGGTGCTCTAGTTGCTAGGACAGCAGGGCTGGAGGGTGCTGAATTAGCTTCAATAACTTCTCCCTTTGAAAAGTCTACACTTCAGTTACAGTGATATGATCAGCAAATAATATATTAATATTTTGAAGAAAAAACAGAAATCACCAATGCCGATCATGACCACATTCAGCTGTTTATTGAGCCCTTTGAATACATGATGACATGAAGATCCTGTTTCTCCTCTTTAACCTTGGGAGGGACGTCATGGGATTTCATCTACATTGGTAATGGGAAAGGAAGTTGATAAGGCATTCAGATAGTGACCACAGCTTGTCATCAATGAGACACTGCAGAATGGGCCTGATTTTGATGTAGGCGGTCGTTTCCTGTGCAACGTATCAGCTGTGTGGAGGCATTACTCAGAATTTGCACTTCATATCTAAATGCAAATATTATATTACCGTTAAGAAGTGTTTGCTTCATGCTAAGAACTTCCGTGGACTAATTGATTTCGTGCACACCATAGCCCTGTGAACAAGTGCAGGCACTAGCACTCTGTTTAGATGAGGGAAGCTTGGAGAAGTGAATTAAGATGCCCAAGAAATGGAGGTGGCCACATTTATCACTGAGTTTCCTGGCTGCCGAAATGAAGGCTCACTGTTTTGCTGCGTTAGCCTGCAGTGGGCATTAAGAACAACTATGGGAGAATTTTAAAAAGGCCCTCAGCACCCCCTGGCATTCCCTGAGTCTTAAAGACACACACACTCTCACCTTGAAGCTCCTACGTGCTTCATCCTTGGCAAGCTCCAGTCCAGCAAAATTAATCATCACGACCGCCCGAGCTCCCCCAGGCTTCCTCAGCAGCTGTGGGCTAGTGTGGCCTGTATTTTTGGTATTGGAGCCGGGTCCCACAGGCATGTCCAGGGCATGTAATTCACAGAGCCTTACCGAGCCCACCGATGTGTCTTGTGCCAACCACACCCCGACACTCCTCTAGGTACCTCCCCTCTCTGTTCCGTTGGTACAGCTGGGTTTCTAGTGGGCAGTGGGGGAGGAAAAGAGCTGGGCCCTGCAGCACTCACTCCTCCAGCTGGCACTCTACGCTCCTGTGCCAGTGTGCCTGGCTCTTAATGGGCATCTCTCTGACAGGTGCTTGTGACTCCCACCCTTGCCAGAATGGAGGCACATGCATTCCGGAAGGACTGGACAGGTACCATTGTCTCTGCCCATTGGCCTTCGGAGGGGAAGCCAACTGCGGTATGTACACGTGGGACTTTCAGGATTTACCCACTGGGGAACAGGTAGAGGCTAGAGTCCCCGTCACACCTCCCACCTGCCTGGTTTCTCTGTAGAAGCCAGACCTCGAGTTTGCAAGTCCTGCTTTCCCAGTCCTCCGTCAATCTGACATCTCAGGAGGTGGAGTCTCATGAATAAGTAATTCAGGTGGCGGGGTTCGGGCAGGACAGCGGCTCCCGGCTCATCAGCAGTGGAATGGCCACTGCCTGACATTTAAGCTTCACTAAACCCAGCTGAAGGCTGGAGCCAGCCCAGCTCTGGGACCTGGTTTGGGCGGAATCTTTTTTTCTTGCTTCTATTAAGAAGAGTAAAGGGAGCCTCTGCCATTTTTGGTTGAAAGATATAAAGGTCATATAGGTGTTAGCTCATAGGGTGGCTGGGAATTTTAAATAAGCATATGTAAAGGGCTTAGCACAGGGCTTAACATACAGTAAGGGAGTGTTAAGTAATAACTTTTAAATATGTGGTGTTGGGTTCATTGGAGATCCATGTGGAAAAAATCTTGACCTTGTACCACCAAACCTAGCCCTAAATCAATCCCAGGTGGAACAGAGATTGGGGTTGGGGGCTGTGTCTCTCCATCTCCCTTAGAGGAGGAGGTTTCTCTGGCACCGAGTGGTGGTTGGGCTGATCCACGCTGCCCTGGCCACAGACTGACAGCCGGTGTTGCTGTGGTCCCAGCAGCCCCAAAGCTGAGCCTGGAGTGCAGGATCGATGTCCTCTTCCTGCTGGACCGCTCCTCAAGCACTGCCCTGGAGGGCTTCCTGCGGGCCAAGGCCTTCGTGAAGCGCTTTGTGCAGGCTGTACTGAGCGAGGACTCACGGGCCCGAGTGGGAGTGGCCGGGTACAGCAGGGAGCTGGTGGTGGCAGTGCCTGTGGGGGAGTACCAGGACATGCCAGACCTGGTTAGGAGTCTCGATGGCATCGCATTCAGCGGCGGCCCCACCTTCACAGGCAGTGCCTTGCGTCAGGTGGCAGAGCGTGGCTTTGGGAGTGCCGCCAGGCCAGGCCAGGCTCGGCCGCAAAGGGTGGTGGTCCTGCTCACAGAGTCACCCTCTCAGGATGAGGTGGCTGGCCCAGCGAGTCGTGTGAGAGCCCACGACCTCCTGCTGCTGGCCCTGGGCAGCGAGGCTGTGCGGGCAGAGCTGGAGGAGATCACAGGCAGCCCGAGGCATGTGATGGTCTATGCAGAGCCTCAGGACCTGTTCAGCAAAGTCCCTGAGCTGCAGGAGAAGCTGTGCGTCCGGCCACGGTCAGGTAAGGGCCCGGTACCTGACCAAGCATAGCCTTCCTCTTAGGCACCGGTTTCTCAAGTCTACTTGTCAAGAAAATGGGACTAATCAGCGCTTTCTGAGAGGCTTTGTGTGAGGATTAGAGGAGATGAGGAATATGCACACTCAGTATAGACTAATCATCTGCACATTTTAGGTGTGGCATTATTCTTAATCATTATCATTAGTGTTAACAAGGAGCTCTAAACCCATCACGCCTGATGGAGAGCAGCAGTTTGCAGGCTGATGGGATCCCACGAAAGGAAATGCATTCCTTGACACACATGTCCTCATATGCACACACACACAACAGCTCAAATATTTTGTGAAATGCTGCCTACCCTGTCTTCCTGGGGTGTACTGTAACACTGTTCTGTTCTGCTCTGTTCCGTTTCATGACCTATAAAGCTGATTTCATGAGGCACTGTTGGAGGGTGCTGTGGGGAACGGGGGCCTGCCCACTCTTACCCTGCCCCTCCAGGCTAGTCTCTCAGGGCAGCCAGAGCACCTTTGTTTCAAAGAAGAGTTGTAGATTTATAGAAAAACTGTAGCGGAGGTAGAGAGCTCCCATATAATCTCACACCCAGAGTTCTCTTGTTAACTCTCTTAGTAAATGCATCTGTTACACTGATTGAATGGATATTGACACATTATCATTTCCTATAGTCCATCCTTTTGTCCAGTTTCCTTAGTTTTTACCTGAGGTCCTTATGTTCCAGAATACCAACCAGGAACCTTCAGGACATTTGGTGGCCTCTCCTTAGTCTCCTGGTAGCTGTGACAGTTTCTCAGTTTTCCTTCTGCTGATGTAGTTCTTAGGAACTGATCAAGTCACCAGACTCTGGGTCCATACTCAGGCCTTCCCCAAGGCTCCCACTGCCACCCTCAGCTGGGCAGAAACTCAACTCCCCTCAGCCAGCTTCTGATGGCTCCACATCTGCTCCCTCAGGTCTCTCTGCAGCCCCTGCAGCATGGGAGAGGCCTTCTCCCTGCTTGGGAGGCATCCTGCCCTGCCAGTTCACCGGCGTCCTTGTCCTTCAGTTCTAACTTCAGTGTTCCTCTCCAGAGAAGCCCTGATTCCTCACACAGGCAAATCATGTTACCCCTGCGGGTCTCTCTCCTGGTTCCCTGCTTTGTTTCCTTTCTTTTCCCTCCATTTGTAATTCTACATTATTTCCTGTCTGTGCCCTTGAGCCCATCAGCCCAGGCATGAGCCCATTTGTTCCGTGTGGTGTAATTAGTGTCTTGTGTACAGCGGGTGGCACATGGAGGGTGTAAGATAACAGTACGGGTTAAGATGTTGTCACAGTGCCCCAAACTCAGTGGCTTATAAGATAGAATCCTCTTCCTCTCCTACGTGGTTCAGAGGTGAGTGGTCTGCACCAGCAAGGTGACTCGGCCATCGTGTCACTTCCATCTTGAGGTCCAAGATCTCCATCTCTCTGCCTGGAAGAAGGCTGGGGTGGGGAGTGGTAGGCAAGCAGCTTCTTGCCCAGTTTGAATTTGCACAATTTCACACTTGGAAATTATAGTTACTTCTGACCACATTTCCTGTATCATGGACTTTTGACACACATCCACACCCAGCTGCCGGGAGGGTGGGGAATGCCGCATTCATCTTTCTGTCTTCTAGGAGAGAGGGGTCCAATGGCCACAGGAGGGCGGGTGGGTGCTGCGTGGACAGACAGCAGACTGGAGTCTCCGCTGGCTGTGGCCCCGGTCCCAATGAGGGTTCCACTCTGCTTGCCCCTGCAGGCTGCCAGGCACAATCAGTGGACCTCATCTTCCTGTTGGACGCCTCAGCCTCAGTGGGACCTGAGAACTTTGCTCAGATGCAGAGCTTTGTGAGGAGCTGTGCCCTCCAGTTTGATGTGAACCCTGACGTGACGCAGGTCGGCCTGGTGGTGTATGGCGGCTGGGCGCAGACAGCCTTCGGGCTGGACGCCCATCTCACACGTGCTGCTGTACTGCGGGCCATGAGCCAGGCCCCCTACCTGGGAGGAGTGGGCTCAGCCGGCATGGCCTTGCTGCACATCTATGACAAGGTGATGACCGTCCAGAGGGGCGCCCGGCCTGGGGTCCTCAAGGTCGTGGTGATGGTCACAGGTGGGAGGGGGGCAGAGGATGCGGCTGCCCCTGCCCAGAAGCTGAGAAGTAGTGGCATCTCTGTCTTGGTCGTGGGCGTGGGCCCTGTTCTGAGGGATGCACTGAGGCGGCTAGCCGGTCCTCAGCATGCCCTGATCCATGTAGCGGCTTACTCTGACCTGCAGTACCACCAGGACGCACTCATCGAGTGGATATGCAGAGGTGAGCAACTTCACGGCCTTTGGGGCTGCCCCCAGACAGGACCTACGTCTGGGGTGGTACGTGGGGCCTTCATATGTATCCTTACAAGGAGAGCAGTGCCTTCCAGCTCGTGAGTGCTCACTTCCCACGTACCACCTTGTGTGTTAAATCCCATACTCCCATAGAACTCCCCAGTAGGTATATCCATCTCCATTTCAGGGGTAGAGAATTTAACCCAGATACCTCCTTTGCAAACTTGAGATTTATGCATTCTATTGAAAAGGATGACATTTTTAGGAAACCCACATCCCCCAGTCACAGTGCTGGTTGACACTGACCTAGGAAATGAATGACAGAGCCAGGAGCCAATAGGGAGGCCCAACTCCAAGGCCTGACTTTATCAGTCACCTTCTTTCCAAATATTTTTTTTGGTACTGGGGATCCAACTCAGGACCTTGGGCTTGCAGGCAGGTGGCAGAACCACTGAGCTAAATCCCTGGCTTTCCAAATGCTTCTAAAAAGCGCATGGCAGTAATGACAGCAGTAAACACTGCCTTGTGCACGGCACATGGAGTCTCCATTTCATGTAGGAGAGCTGGGTGGGATTTGATCCCCTTCAGCCAGGTAGGACAGACGTGTCTTCCATCGCAGAAGCCAAGCGGCCCGTCAACCTCTGCATGCCCAGCCCATGCATGCACGAGGGCATTTGTGTTCTACGGCGAGGGAGCTACCTCTGCAAATGCCGAGATGGCTGGGAGGGTCCCCACTGCGAGAACCGTGAGTGGCTCCCACTCTGCACGTGTGAGCTAGGGGTGCAAAGTCTCAGACTCAGCCGAGGGCAGGCTCTTCAGCCATTTATTCACTCACCCAGGAAAGAGGAGGATCTCCTATATCCTGGGCTTTGTTCTAGGTGCAGGGAATATAGCAGCAAACAGAATGAAAATCTGCCCTCGAGGAGCTTCCATTCTAGTGTGGAAACAGATGTTAAACCAGATAAGTGGAACGTACAGCATATAGACAGGGCTAAGCCCCCTGGAAGACATAGCTAGGCGGGAGGCCTCGGTGAGCAGCACTGTGAATCAGTGATGGTGACAGGGACTGGAATGCGGGCCCACAGGCAGGTGAGCGGGAGGATGCAGTCTTGGGACCTGGTGGTCCCCTTGAGTCTGCCTGCTTAGTGATATAGGAAGAACAGCCATCAGCTGCGAGGACAGGGTGGAGGAGCCGATGGGCAAGAAGGGTGACTATCTGAGGACACATGGAATGACAGTACTGGGCAGCATTAAGGGCCACCTGTGGCTCCTGCTCCTGAGCTGAAAGTTGGATCAGCCAGAAATCCGAAGACAACTGCAGCTCAAGCTCTGGGTGTTCAGCCCCTGGCACAGTGGGGTCTGTGTCGTCTTCTGCTTGGAGGGTTGGTGGGTACGAGGAGGACGTGAGAGGCCCCCGGGGGTGGTGACAGGTTGAGGAGGGACTCAGACACTCATGTCCTCAGGCTCACATCCTTTTGCAGGGGTCTTGAGAGGAGACGCCCCCAAGGCACGTGGCTCCCGCCAGGATCCCGCTGGAGGGCTGCACACACCTGGCTCCCAGCACCTGCAGTGGCCTGGGCACCCTGGGAGCTGAGAGGGCACTGCCTTGGGCAGAGCTCATCTTCTGGGGCCTTGGGTGTCTGCTCCCTGCTCGGTGCACAGCCCCCTTCCTACTAGCCTCCACCAGGGACACGCTGCAGCCTGTGGTGCGTGGGACAACAGGAGCAGCTGATGTCACCTACTGCCAGGGATAGGGATGCTGAAAATGCTTCTTGATGTGTGAGTAAATACTTTGTGTACCCAGTTTACCTTGTCGAGGATGTCGTCTGCCACTTTCCCCGTGAGGATAAACAAGGGATAATGGAGGATCCTGATGGCTTGTGTGAGGTTCACTTTTTGCACAGTTTTGCCAGACAGAATTTTATTGAGACAGAAAGCTCCAGTAGAAAGCATTATCTGGGCCACCCAAACCATGGCCTTTCTGAACGGAAGTGTGGACTGCATCACATCCCAAAAGATCTCCAATATGCATATGCTTTTAGTTTGAAGAGGGACTTAGATGGCACTTGTGACTTCTGGTGACTGGATCTGTGTGACAGAGAGACTGGAAAAGGTCTCCAACTGCATTTGACCACTTGATCTGTTTGGTTGATGATGGGGGTAGGAGCTAAGTGTGCAGATGGCCCCGTCTGGAGGGGCCACGTGGGACCAGTCCAGATACCAGGCATCAGCTCCGTGGAAGGTCTTCCTTTTCAGCGTGTTTAGTTGGGAGGGGCTCACTGTAGGTTCTTACTGAAACTTGTTTTTTCCAGCTTTTAGTGGAGCAAAGAAGAGTAGAATTCTTAAATCCAAATAAAGGATAAAGACATTTGCAGAGTTTTGCCTTTTTAAGCATAGAGGGTATTCTAATACTTTTGTTTTTGCTTTGTTTTTTATGCGAAGTTTTAAAAGAGCTCTTTCAAGAGATGTCAGTCATTTAGCAGAACTATTTGTACATATGTAGCAAGGAAGATTGGAATATTTTCTGGACAACTAAGTACTTACCCCTGCAAGTGTTAAGAGTAAGATGGAGGTACTTAAACAATATGACCAGGGGGGAAAATTGATACAAGTTTGGTTTTCAGTAGAAGCCCTTGTAGTGTTCCGACATAAATCCAGAGACATTTATCCTAACTTTTCTTTTTAGTACCAGGGATTGAACTCAGGTACTTGTGCTTTCAAGGCAGGCGGCGGTCATAAGTTTTCTTTTTAATATAAATATTTTAATTTGTTTTACATACAGATGTTCAAGGCTATCTTGATTTAAATGGCATTGAGCTTTAAGAAATTCAGGATTTCTGATGCTAGAAAAGTGCTTGAAGAGGGATCACCAGGTATCGTTACACATAAAGTCTGGAGACCCAAGCACTGAATCATGACAATCATTTGTGTTTGAGGGATATATTCATTCATAATTAATTTCATAGAAGGCGACATCAGCATAGGTCCACATTCCCATCTAGGGGATGCTAATCAGTGATAGAGTAGAACTTGTATAAATTCACTGTCTTTAATAGTAGTTTAAAAATTTTATCATGTAAGCTCTTTGTCCTGTTGAGGGCTATTTGGATGCCTCATTTGAATTACTTACATATTAAAGAGACTTTATAGTTTGTTTTTAGGAGACAGGGTCCCAGTCCTTGACTAGTCTTTTACTAGTAAAATTGCCACCCTTTTCAGTATCCCAGTAGTGACAGAGGGAATTCTTGTTTTCTGGCTTAACCAGCCATGCCCTTTTCTCTCATTTAATTTTTAGGTCTTATTTTTATGTTTTTGTACAAAAACAGATTGCAGACGGGCCATAAATCTCTTTATTTTCTCTCAGTGATCCTGATCCCATCACCTTGCTGAACACTCTAGTTCTAATAATTGAGTTTCTTGGTTTTCTAGGGAAATATTCACAAATAATCACAGTTTTGTTTCCTCTTTTTGAAGTTGAATACTACTTTTTGTCATTTTGCTTTATCTAGGCCCTCCATAATAATGTTTTGGAAAGTAGTGGTAATAACATGTATCCATATCTGATTCTGGACTAAAGGGACTTTTCACCATTATAGGTACAATTCCTCTGAGTTTTCTGCAGGTCACTTTATCAGGTTATGGATGTTTATTCCTGTCCCTAAATGACTATTTGTTGTAAGTGTTGAGATTAAGTTTTTTCACATTTAATCTCAATGTGATGAATTACATATTTGTATACTTTCTAAAAATTCCTTGGATAAACCCTGTTTGGTTAGGATATATCATTTTTTAAACATTGCTGAATTTCATTTGCCAATATTTTCATCTGTGTCTAAAAGTGAGATTTGCTTTCTTTTGCAGTATATACAGACTTTTTGATATGAGAGCAATGCTAAATAAACATTACCACAGAAAAATCCTATTTTTCAGAAATCTTGTCCGAGGGCTGATGTATATCTTAGTGGCAGAGTAAGAGCATGTTTGAGGCCTGGGTTCCATTCCTAGTAACCCCTACTCCCCAGTAAAAAGAGTTACTTTTTATTCTGCTATTTTATATAGCCTTAGGTTGTCTTTTAAATTGCATTAGTCATTTTTCACTTTGCTATGAACTTCCTTAATTACTATTTAAGCAACTGTCCAAGTATTGATATGTTTATATTTTCCAAGACTTTTAGGAGTATTGGTTTTCAATTACCAAATACATTCAGTTTCTGCAGATATGGTACCTTGGTTCATAAACTTATTTGTTCCATGATTCTGGGAAAGATGGCCATGGTCATGTTCATCACTCGATGAAGAGTTCACAAACAAAAGCATTCATGAACTGAGGCACCACTATCTGTATCTGGTACCTTGTTGTATACGATATTAAAATCCTCTTCCAGATTTACCTAGGTTACTTCATTTCAGGAGTCTTAAAGTAAAATCCCACCTTTCATATTTTGAAGTTTAGTATGTAAATAAAGTTCACTAGGCCCTGCCCCAAGTCATTCCATGAAATACAAGGGAAACTCCAAATACAAGGAACATTTTATTTTTTAAAAAAATCAAACCACTTGGTAAAGACCACCAAGTGTTTTATGACATAGGAAATAAATGCCCTGGGATTAATTAGAAAGACAATATGAATAAAAAAGACTTAGCTCTCAGGAACCAGTGTTTGAGAACTCTGATTCAAACCCCCCTGAAATGTTTCAACCTGTATTAACAAAGAATGCCATTGCAACGAGAGACAGGACAACACACAGAATAACACTGCCAGAGAAGAGGGAGGCCACCCTCACCAAAATTCATGACTTTTTTCCTGCAGAGGGGCTGGAAATTAGAAACTTCACAACATGAACTATGAGAGCATTGTATTAAATAACTTCCCTTAAAAATGGCCTGACCACGAGACAATTAAATAAGTTTTGTCTACATAATATAGCATCACTTACCATTTTATTTAAAGGCAGTTCACTGAGGCCTGCCTTGGAGTGGGAAGAAAACACATTATTTGGATCAGTGTCTCTGCTTGGTCCCAAATATTTCTCCTGCTACTGTTTCTTTAAAAAACACAACAGGTTGCAGGTGGTTTTACACAGGTGCTGCCACTGCTCTTCAAAATCATCAAAGATACAGTTGGGTCTAATATGGATTGGTGAAAACAAACCAGAAGGCAAGGATGGTTTAATCCCTGATACTGCTAGGTATTGGATAAGAGATGACAGGAGTTCAGTTCTTCTCAGTCATCAAAGCCGAAGGGCCCTTGTACTGTCTTCCACCAAAGTCTAAACATCAGAAGCTTTTTACTACTAAAAAATTTTGATAAAGCAATTGATGAAAACTTCAAAAAAGAAACAGAACATCCCTAAATACAATGTCCAGTAGACTTAGGTCTCCAGAGAAGCCTTTTTTTGTGGTGGCTGTAGTGTTCCCTCTGGCTCAGAAAAAGAACACAGCCTCCTCATGGCCAAAGCTCTCCATTCAGAATACCCCAGTCCTTGCTTTTTCTTTGAAACAGACTCACCCTTCCTCAGAGTTGCTGTTTTAAAGAAGACTTTACCGAAGCAGGATTGTCACCAAAGTCCATACTGACAGTCTTTAGATGTTTCTAACTTGCTCCTTTCTTCTCCCATTCCTAGAGCACCATACAAATAGCAGCACCCGCCCACCCCCCAAAAAGATAGTTATTCTCTGTAGCAAGCTTATAAACATAGAAAAAAAGTAGTATTTTAAGCAGAGAACAAGAATAATGATGGCCAAACTGAAACCCTGTGCGTTCCTCTCTGCATGGATTACATATTAAGAGATTTTAGGGATGTCTACCATGGCACTGAGGCAGTAGAGGTTCAGGTATGGAAATGGATTTAACAGTTTGCATACTGCTGTTACCTCTAGCAAGTAGGCAGGACAGGGACAAAGGACAGTGTTTGCCAAAAACCCAGGCAGTTCCTAGCATGTTCTTTATTGTACAAATAAGTTAAGGATTAGTAACAATTTTTGTCGAGCCCTCAGGGTGAACCCAGTCACAGGATCCATTGGTTGCTTATGCCTTGCTGAGCCTTTTACCACTAGCTGGTTGGGGGACTGGGCAAACTGCATTGCTCCTTTGAATCTGCTTCCTTAATAGTTTTAATAGTAGAAGTCCATGGATTCACTGACTTTTGAGTTTGAAAACTCTTCAGTCACAATCTGTCCCTGAGCTGCAGCTATCCCCAGGGATCCACTGTGAGGTTTAATTAAGAGAGGTCTGGGACAGAAGTGTCCTTGGGCTTACTGATAATAACACTTGAATCCAGTACAAGCATTCTTGTTATCAGTGCCAGAGACTTAACTTCCTGCTGAGTATAGAGCCCTCACTCAGGGCTGGCACCAAAAGCCACAAAGTGCTACCTGCATCATAAGAGGTGCCCCTCCTTAGCCGTTCTGCTAGCCCTCAGGGAGGGTGGGGGTGACTGCTTACCTTGGCTTTCTGGAGGACAGTGCCTTTGCCTGTGACCATGACGGAAAGAGGCCTATTCTTGAGCGCAGTGGCAGAGTTGACTGGGGTGCAGTCTTGGGTGGGGGCGGTGGCTTTAGGCTGTGGTTACAGAAAGAAAGCAAGGGACTAGGTCAAGAGGAGGGAGACAGGACCCCTCTCTGCCCCCCCAACCTGTGTCCAAGAGGCCCCACCCAGAGCTCAGAAGAGCTGCAGCTCCCACCACTCACTCGGGGGCTCATGTTGTCCAGGTGTGTAGTGTCTACTGTGGTGCCCAGTGTCACAGGTCCAGCCTCAGCCTTCTTCAAGTTGTCCTTCACCTCCATGATGTTGAGCTCAAGGTCCACACGCCTGCTCTCCTTGATCCGGCATTCCTCATCAATTTCCTTCAGCTTCTGCTCCAGGATGGCCAAGATGCCCTTGTCTGGGGAGAGAATTAAGCTGGCTACAGACACAGCGCCTCAGACAAGGCCAGAGAGCCAGGCTGGGTGGAGGCAGGGTTTATATACACCCCTACCCGAGAACCCCAAGTTAACGTGGACCATCAGTCTAGCTCTAATACACAGATGGGGGAGAGCTCTGCCTTCACAGGAGGCCATGAGTGCGAGGCCTGAGTCTCTTCTGGAGAGTTCCCAGAGGCTCTCAGTTCTGGAACCTGCTATTGTTATAGGATCCAAAAGCTTAAGAACCACTTTACCAGTGGCCCTTCAAGGATGACTGGGCCTTCTGACCTGGCCCCCACATCCCTCTGTACCCTTCCAGCAGGGGTCCTCAGCCTTGAGATGTGCTCAGCCCTGTGGTATGCATCTTCTTTTAACCCCAGGGTGCGGAAATCATGACCTGTGGGCGTCCATCCTAGGACGGCAGCCTGGGTTCAATCCAGAGCCCCAAGCTCGAGGCCACAGCCACCAAAACCCTCACGTGCTGTTCCCAAGTGTTACGGTCAGTGATCCCCTGTCAGCCTTCGTCAGAGTGAGGTAGCAGAAATTTTAAAAACAGGCAGAAAGGAGACAAGAAAAATCGTAATTTGAAAAACTGCAGCTTTGGGACACAAGCCCAGTTTAGCCGACCCCCCCCCCCCAAACCTGGACAGTTTCCTTTCACCCGCAAGTGGATTCATCCAGTCCTTTTGTTTTTGCAAATGTCTCTTTTTACTGTGAACAGATCATCCCTTTTGACCTGTAAGCTAGACTTTCCCCTACATTGACAAATTCCAGATTTCTACTGCTCAAAACACAAATATTCCCGGTTCCAAACTGCAGTGTGTCTCATTTCTCTGAACACCCGCACTCCACTCGAGTGTGTGCTTAAATTTCTGTCTAGTAAACCCTTGCCTGGCTGCTACTGACACGTCCTGAAAATTCTTTTTCTGCTACAGAGTCAGCAAACCTATTCTACAGGTAAGGTAGGTCAGGTTCCTTATTTCAGCTTCAGGAACCTCCTTTTGCCTTGACCAGTGGAATAGTGGCCCTATTACTGCTTGTCCTCTTGTCAAGATAAATTCATAGAGAAAAGGAAAGTAGAGAACACGTATTGATGTTTTGGGGACCTAGAATTGTTTTAAAAAATACAGTTCACGCTTGGTGGTCACTGCCAGTACTCTGATAATCATTCTTTCTGTCTGTGACTTATTAACCTAGGATCTACAGGGCTTCACTCCCAAGAGCGTAAAAACATAGTGAGGGCCAGGGATGTAGCTCAGTGGTGCCGCCGCCTGCCTTGCAAGCATAAGGTCCCAAGTTCCATCCCCGGTACCAAAAAAACCACCTCAAAGCTGTTTTCTCCCATCTGGAAAATCCGCCTGGGAGAAAAGGTGGGGAGCCCTTGGCCTCCAACAGCCCCAGCTCAGCACCTTCAGGGGTTTCAAAATGAGGCAAGAGATCAGGGTGTGTCCAGCCAGCTGGGCAAGTGGGTGTGGCCTGTCAATGACAGATCCACGCGCAGAAAACCAGTTCTCGAGCCCAGCCCCTGGGACCAGTCAGAAAGTGCTGGCTTCTGTTTTTCGTGGGATGGCCTAGATCTGCGGTCACCCCAAGGAGTGGGGAGTACAAAGGACTGCGGCCTTAACCTCATGGCCGTTGTGCTCTCTTTCTCAGTGGCTCTGTACTCTGCTTTTCCTACCTTTAATAAATGTAAAACCTCCCTACCTTCTGCATGTGTCTTGACCGATTCTTTACTCAGATCAACAAGAATCAAGAAAGAATCTCTAGAAGGAGCCCACAGCACCCCAGAGCCCTGGTACCACAGTGTCTCAGATGAGTGTCCGGTCACCTTCATCTGCTCACATCCAGCCCTTAGTCTTGGCTGGGTGAAAGGAAGCCAAGCCACTGTTTCCTCATCTCAGAGCACTCACAACATCCAAAAACCTGGAACCTCGTAACTAGAAAATTTCCATCTATAGACAGTGCTTGCTTAGGGGTAGGAGAGAGCTGGGGGCAAATGGGGAGTTACTGCTGATGGAGACAGCTTTTCTTTGTAGTGATGTCTGCATAGCTCCAAATATACTAAAAACTACCAGTGTACACTTTAAATGGGTCAGTTGCATGATATGTGCATTAGAACTCAATAAAGCTTATGAATGAGCGACTGTCCTCACACCTTCCTTCATCGATCCTATTATAAGCTTCCCAAGAATCAGCTGTTTTCAAACCTGCTCTGCCAGTTCTGCCTGCTAGTGCCTCTCAGCAATTTAAATATTAAATGAGCACAGAGCTACAGATGTGAGATCTGAATCAAATGCTTCAGAAAGGTTCCACAGAGGTGAGTTGCTAGGACACAAGATATGAGAATGATTTAGAAAGCAATCTAGAAGGCCTCAGATTTCTCTGCAAGAACCTTAGAATTAAGGGTGGCGCCAGCCGGCTGGCCCAGTTTCAGAAAGCCTTGACACTACATCGAAAGATTGGTTTCCACTTAGAATATATTTCTAGGGCCAAACATTTCAGGCCTAAACATTTTCTTTTCTTTTTTTTTGGTACTGTGGGTCAAACTCACGATCTTGTGCTTTCGAGGCAGGTGTGGTGCCGCTGAGCTAGATCCCTGGCCCTGGCCTGAACATTTTGAAAGATTACCTATCTCAATTAGCCCTAGTACCTGCTAGTCCTGTTGACATTGGTCAGAGGGTCCCTCCTTGCAGGGTAGTGGCTTCCGGCAGGACCGGAGGGGAGGGGCTCAGGCCCAGGGCTCTGGAATCCCGCTGGCAGATCCAGGTCCTTCCCTACAAAGCCCAGCAGTCCCTGGCTGTCACCCAGTGGTCCCTTACCTATGCATTTTAACAGGGTCTCTTTCAGCTCCCGCTTCTCTTTCCGGAGCTGAGCCAGGTGGCCTCGGATCTCTTCCTTCATCTTCTCAAGTCTTTCCTTCTCCTCTGTGTACCGCTTCACCTCGGCCTCTGTCCGATTCTTGCCAAGTTTGATCTCTAAGACGGAGATGGGGGAGGCCCTGAGTCAGCAGGCTGGATCCTGAGACCTGTCCCCAGCCGCCTCTCCAGGCTCAGACAAAACCCAAGGCTTGGGCACAAGATGAGCTGGACCCCAGGCCAGCCCTGCAGGGCTGGGAAAGGGAAATGGGCCCACACTTCCTTTGCTGTGTGAGTTTGGGTAAGTCCCTTCACTGCTCTGAACCTCTTGTTTCCTCATCTGAAAGGGAGGGAATCAGGCTAACTTCTCCAAGTCATGTCCAAGACGTTCAGCTCAGAACTAGGATAGGCACCTGCACTGGTCACCCGCAGCCTGTCCTTCACAGGTGGGCTGCTGCTGGCTGGGGCAGCCGCCATGGTGTCAGGGCAGTTGGATGGGAAAGAGATTCTCTGCTGCTCAGCCTGCAGCTTGACAGTGGCGATTCTCAGGGCAGGCTCCTCCGGCTCCTGGCTTGCCAGCTGCCTCTGTGGGGAGAACCAACCCTACTCAGCCGGCTGGAGGGCAAGGACGGTGGGTGGCTCTCCCTCGGAGGGCCCCTGTACCTGCTCCTCTTGGCTTTCTGCAGATGTTGTGCGGAGCTCCTCTGGGGCTTGGCCAGGGTCTGCAGGGAGGACGTTGGCCATGTCATCCAGCTGCGGTGACACGGGGGAAGAGCCCCGGGCCTGCACACTGCCGGGGCCAGGGCCGGGGCCGTGCATGGAGGGCTTGAGTGGCGTGAGGTCCAGGTACAGTCTGTCAGGCTCGTTCTCACTAAGTGCATCCACGGAGGGGGTGGCTTCCTCGGCAGGTTCCACCTGCAGAAGGGGAAGTCAGCCGGCACTGACCATGGCCGGCACCAGCCCTGCCTCAGATGTGTCCCTACTTCATATCCTGGTGGAGTCCTAAAGCAGAAGGCCCAGGACATAGTGCTCAGCTTCCCTGGCTTTCTTCCCCACTCTGTAAAGAGGAAACCAGCAGTGTCTTCCTGGAGGTTGATTAGGATGAGACGAGTTCATCTACGAAGCTCTTAGCACAGCAAGAGCTCAGTGCCCAGTACCAGAATCAGCCATCAGCACGGTCACCTCTCCTCAGCCTCTGTGTGGCCCTCGAAAGCTAATGGTGTCCCCGCTCTGTCCCTGACCAAGGCAGTCCACCAGCTGTCCTGTCTAGCCAGGCCCCAAAGCCAGGCCACCTGCACAGCCCCTCACAGCATGAGCTTGCTGCACTGAGGTGACTTGGAATGCATTCCTCTTAGGGATGATCTGACTGTCTCTGCCGTGGAGGTTTGGCAGGAGGCAGACAGGACAGCTGCAAGCCGCTGCCCACAGCATCCTTACCGCCAGGGTCAGCTCTGACATCTCCACGTCGTCATAGAGCTCTTCCTGGCGGGCCTGGGTGGGCAGGCCATCGATGTAAGTGTTGGGCTCTGAGAACTTTCTCTGCATGAGCCTGGAAGACAGGGCCAGAGTCAGTCACTTCCTTACAGGGTGGCAGCCAGGCCAGCCTCACAGGATTCCTCCCAGATGCACAAGAACCTGGGGACAATGTCTGCCTCCATGTGTTTGGGGGCTTCTCCCTGTATTTTGAGAACCTTCTTCCCAGAACAACAAACTCCCCTGCCTCATACACCCCTCTCCCCCCAGCATCCTGTGGCCAACTTCTCTCCCAGAATCCTCCCTTTTGGAATCTCCTCCTTCCCGATAACACCTGGGGAGGCACGGACAGACTCCACCCCATTTTGTGCAGAGGAAAATGGATTCAGTGGCTCAGCTGGCTTGCACCTGTACTGGCTCTACCTCCCCAGCCTGGGTGCATTTCTCCCAGAGCCCCAGTTTGCTCCTCTGAAAAGCAGAAGTGCCACCTCCTGCCTTGCTTATTCCAGATGTGCGAGGCACCCAGTGAGGGGGCCAAGAAAAGCACTGAGTCAACAGGAAGATCCGCAAAGGTGCCCACTCTGCCCCAGGGAGCTGGAGCGAGTCTGAGAGCTGCAGCTGCTCCTGGGACCCAGGACCTGGCTCGGCCCTGCATGAGAGCTGCTCTTTGACTGCAGACTCTGTACCTTCCTGCTGCTGGACACAGCGGGGCTGAGCCCTGTGCGCTCAGCGGCAATCGGCTCCAGCTGCCCACCACAGGCCAGGCTGGGCCAGGGTCTAGCCGCATGCTGGAGCTGGGAGAGCACCCAGTGCAGAGCCCCTCTATACTCACAAGAAGGAGTTTTTGGCCGCATTAACAATACAGGAAACCCGCTCAGCATCTACGTAGTCGTAGGTGAACTCCTCTGGGTCTGTCTTGGAGCCGGACTCAGACAGCAGGAGGCCTAGCCAGTGGCCCATCTCTTCCGAGGACTTGGCCTGCAAGGAGGCCAAGGGAGACCTGAGCAGGGCCAGTGTGTGTCACCCGGGGAAGTCCCACTGCCCAGTGCCAATCCTGTGGTCAAGCCTGGAGTCAGCCAGGGCTCGGCTCCCTCACTGTCAATATCCTGTCTCCCCCCGGGGTCCCATGTAGCATTCCCTGTTGGTGACATCTTACTGCTGCCTTAATGGTGTCCTGGTTGCTTGGGATTTATATACCCGTGTCTCTAAAAGGTGATAACAATTTTTAGTATCTATGACCTTGTGACAATAGTTACTAGCTCTTTGTTAAAGTAAAAAATGATATGCCTAGGTTGAGACCTCTATTTCATCAACGATCACTGTCATTTTATCACCGTAGTCCATCCATATCCACAGGACTGCCTGGATTCTTGCTAAGAAATGGCAACATTCAGATTTACTTTTGTTTATGACTTCAATAAAGTCAAGGTGTCTTAAAGACTTTATACCATGTCAAATAGTTCTGCTAAATTAACTAAATTCCAGTGAGTTTGAGATTTTTTCCCCCTTAGGGAGCAAAACATTCTAATCAAATGCACATGCTGGGCACTACTATTAAAATGTTAACATTGTTTCTTGCCTTTATAATAAAAAAGGGGAATTCTATAAAACCTATAGGTTTATCTTCATGAGGAAAACCAGCTCCCCTTTGATTAGACTTATTATTATTTTTTCCCGGTACCAGGGATCGAACTCAGGACCTTGCACTTGTGAGGCAGGCGTGGTGCCACTGAGCTACATCCCCGGCCCTCAGCTCCCCTTTGTTAACATTCAATACAGCTCTACCACCCTTACTGCTTTCCCTTAATGAGATGAATTGGACATCTAGGCGGTTTGCTTTTCCCATTTATTTTCAATTGGATTTCTCAATGCCACTTCACAGGGCATCCATCCCCTAGTTCAGGCCACCGCCATCTCTGCCCTGGGCAACTGTGGCAGGTTCTTGTCAGGTCTCCTTTGGTTCCTTCTTGTCTCTTTTCCATCCACCCCTAACCCCAAACCGGAGGAAGCATCCTAAACTCTAACTCTGAGTACCACCCCCTCCCCCAGCCCCGTACCAGGGATCAACAAAGTCAGGACTTTGCTTTCGAGGCAGGTGTGGCACCACTGAGCTAAATTCCTGGCCCCTAACTCTGAGTATGCCACCTCCTTTGCAACCTTCTAGGGCTCCCACTGCCCCTAGGATCAAGCCCTGCCCTACCCAGCCTCATCATATGCCAACCCCAGTAAACATTCACAGCACCGCCCCACTCCATTCCAGAACTGTAATTAAGTGATAATTGTGTCATCAGGCAAATATCACACTCTAAAACCAGAATACAAGTTCCTTGAGGACAGGAGGCATCTTTTCTACCTACCATGTTATGGCTTTGAGCAGGTATTTGCTAACCTGGCAATGAATCCAGGCTTTTGTGGGATGGATATTTTAGCCACCAGAGGGCAGTGTTGGAGTAAAATTTGGAGGAAGACTCCTTGATATAGGACTCCCGGAAAGGAGTTAATGGACAAGCCTGTGCTTAAGTGTGTGTGCAAAGAACTTGGGCTCCGCCTCTGGGGCTC
Source organism: Heterocephalus glaber (assembly GCF_000247695.1). Next base: position 32,287,832 of record NW_004624737.1, on the reverse strand, counting down.
ACTGCAAGGCATTATGTCACCTCTTATTTCTGTAAATGCAACAGCACATCAAACAGGGTGGGGAGTGGGAGAAAAGCAGTTGTATCAGAGCTACTCCCAACCCCAGCTAAGCTGACAGCGGTCTTTTCTATGTTCTGGGGCTCAAGGCTCTCCTGGCTGGTGACACATAAACTAAATAGCACCTATTTAATTCCCAGAAGTACTGCTAGCAGCTGTTGGAGTTATGAATACTCCTCCTGCCCTAAGTGGAGGGAGCAGCTCATTGTCCCACTCTTCCACTCCTATAACACAACAACCCTGAGGTCAGAACAGAGAAGGACATTTAAAAAAATGCAAACCATCACAGGCAAAGGAAGGAAAATAAGATGCAGCTACACAGATTTTCCCTCGGTAGGACTTGGTCCTTGAGACCTGCAGGCTACAGGTCAGCAGTACCTCGAGCTTGGCCAGCTCCTCCCCGTTGTGGAGGATGCGGAAGGAGTAGAGGTGGTCAGGGCTTGGGTCTGGGACCACTTCACAGCCTACCAGGCTGAGGGGCTGCTGGGCCGCCTTGCTCCGGTTCCGGTCCTGGTAGAAATGTAGGTGACTGTCCCTGACGGAGCACCAGCGGGACTTCCACTGGCTGTTCACCAGCACGTTCAGGTAACCTGCCAGGGACAGGGAGGCAGGGAGGTGAGGCTGCAGCAGATGAGACCACAGGCTAGGGTGGGGACAGTGGGACAACACTTGTCGGAAGGGACCCAGCTGAAGGAGAGTCAGGCTGCCAAGGGTGTCTAGGGCTGCATGGCCTCTGGGCCTCCTGAGCGTCTCCCCCATCAGTTAGAACCTTTCATGCCTCTCAACTAAGGGAAACTGTGGATCTCAACAGTGCATTTCTTCTTTCTTCATGGAAGCAGCTGGACCAGTGGTGGTGAACGTGCCGCAGCCGGCTGTTTATCATTGAAAGCTCTGAAAGGTTCGCCATCACCCAGCTGGGCCCTTTGAAGGTGAGCAGGAAGCTCATGGAGCCATCTCCTGGCTGCAGGTGCAGCCTTAGCCTCCGAGCTCCCTGGCTATCTTACTGTCCCTGGGCTCCTCCTCAGCCCAAGCACCCAGCTTCTCCTTGTCTGCCTGGTGAGACTGCCCCAGGCCCTCCCTGGTCCGGGCTTCTTGCTCTGCCTTCCGTCAGGTCACCTGGCTCCTGGTACAGTGAAACTTTCTGCTTCCACTCCAGCTTCCCCAGTGGGACACATGTGGTTCAGAAGGGCAGGAACCGGACCAGGTCCTCTAGTGCCTGAGGTGTGTGTCTGCAGCCTTTCCAGCAGGGGCCCCACTGCCTCTAAGGCACAGCACTGGCTCCACCAGCACCGGCACCGTGCTGTCCTTTCTTGTTCTCAAATGGCTGCATGGATTGTGTCCAGCTTACCAAGGACAGAACAAGCCTTTACCCCCAGCAGATACATGTTCACTGAGCTGACACAACACACCACAGCCTTGTCCCTGACAAAGATGAGGAAAAGCCAGCTCAGTGCCACCTGCGTGGCCCTGTGCAGGGCTGACATCTCCGCTCAGCTCAGATGTACTAGCTTACAGAGTGGGCACCTGCCCCGTGGTAAGGGGCCGACAGCTGCCCTGCACTCCTGCCGGATGAACCAAGTGCACAGCGACTGTCCTGCCCTGTCCAGAGCTGGGCACACCGAGGACCACGACTATCTCTGAGCCGTATTAACATCACATCACGGTGGCCAAGTGGACAAATGAGAGGCCACACATACCCATCACAATCCTCAGGTCACAAGGAGATTAGGGTCAACAGATCTGGGAGTCCAGCCCTCAAGCATCCAAGACCTGGGTCCCCGGGGACAGCCCACAGCCAGCAGCCAAGCAGACTTCCAGCTCTAACCCAGTCGTCTGTCACAGTGACTCTTGGGGACCAGGCAGGCCCCAGGCCATGAATCGTACCTCCCGACGGTGCAGGCACAGGCAGAGCTGGGCCACTCCCAGTCCGAGTGGGAGAAGCAGGAGGATCTACAGCTGCCTTCCCTTCCACTGCACCACCCTGCCAGTCTCAAGCAACTGGACCACTTACCTGGGACTCAGGAAAGAGCCCAGGATCGAGCCAAGGCTGGACAGGAAGGGCCTTGAGGCCCCAGGAGGGTCGCAGCCACAAGCACCAGCTTACCAGCTACCTCACTGCAGGACATTTCCCAGGCCAGGCCTGTCTCCCCTCCTGACCTCGGTTTCCACAAGTATGGTGAGGCAGAGAAGAACCCACTGTACCCAAGCACCCTGTAAGCCAGCCACACAGGTTTCTTCCTGTCCCTTCCAGAGGTCTGGCCCATGTTCCTCTCGGTCTTGGCTCCCACCCACCCTCCAAGGCTCAAGCCTACCAAGCCATCCCTGAGCACCGAGCAGGAAGGGCCGCCATATTCCTGAGTCCTGACAACCACGCACACGGCCCACTGTGTACTTAGGGTATGCAGCAACGCTGGGTCTTGGGCTGAAGCTCTCGGGTCTGTGTCTTCCACCGGCCTGGGCCTGCCCGCCTCATCCTAACACTGCCTGTCACACCCCACAAATGCAGATCCAATGAACAGCATTTTATAAGAACATTAGGAAGGTGGGCATGGTGGTGCACGCCTATAATCCCAGCATGCTAGGAGGCTAAGGCTGGGAGATCGCAAGTGCAAGCCCAACCTGGGCGGCTTAGCGAAACTGTCCCAAATGAAACGATCAGAAAGGGCTGGGATGTAGCTCTGTGCAGAAGCCCCGCATTCAATCCCTGCATTACAAACACAGCCCACACATTAGGAGGGTACTAATTGGTGACCCTAGTTCCATGAAGGACCCAACACTGTAGAAGACAGCACAGTTCTGCACAAAGAGCTACTGCAGTGAAGACAAACTGGACCCAGGAGCTGCACACTCTGCAGTTCCGGGGAGATTAAAACCAGCCCAGACACCCCTGCCTTGGCCACCTGGGCCTGCCCGCCTGGAGATGGGCCCCGGGTCTGGGTCCGGGTCTGGGTCCGGGTCTGGGTCCGGGTCCGGGAGGGGACGGCAGTCCTTACTGGAGGTCTCAAGGGGCCTCTCCGGGGGCTCCAGCGAGGTGGATTTCTTCCTGCCCAGGTTCATCAGGTTGCTCAGCTTGAGGCCAGCAGAACACTTCTTCTTGACTATCAAGACAAAAGAACGCAATCAGCATGCATATGGCCACCCCCGTGCAAACTCATCCCCATTCTTTCCACCATCCCTACACACACACACACACACACGCACACACGCACGCACACACGCACGCAGGCACGCACGCACACACAGCTGCTCCCTACACCGGGATCAGCAGGACAGTCAGCTGTCTCCAAAGGCACAGCCCAAGGGCGTGCAGACTGCTGGGAAGAGGTGAGCCCTACAGCATCTTTATACACTCTGCCTGCTGGACGGGGGGTTTGAAATAGGATTGGCAGGCAGGAGGAGATGCAAGAATCTTCTTTCCCCAGCCTCTCATAAAGCTTAACTGCACTTTGGCCATTGCTTTCTCTCTGCAGGACCTATCAGCTATGGCATTTTCCCAGTAGTTTCTAAGTTGGAGACCGTGTAAGAGTCAGCTGCTCAAACCCAGCCAGGGCTCGCTGTCATCCCCCAGTCCATGGCTGAGCGGCCTATTGGTGTTACCGGTATTACCGTCTTTGATCTCTGAGACCTCAGGGTGGCCATCCATGGAGCTCCCGTACTCCGAGGCTGACAGGTACTTCTCAGCTATATCTGGCTGTAGACAAAGAGATGTGGGTGGGGTCATGGCTGGAAATGGTTACCATGGAAACTACAATTTAAGGGAAAATAGGTGGCTCCTGGTGTAGGCCAAAGGTCACCTGACCAAAGCCTCAAGGCAAGAACCCAGGCCACTGGTAGGACACTGGCCAAGCTTCCCTTGGGCTCTCTAGGGGACCTGCCCTCACCCACTTCCCGAGGTCCTTCAGCTGTCCCCCGCCCCACTGCAGAGCACCTTCCCTGTCTCCAAGCCACCACTTGCTTGTTCACCAGTTCCCCCAATCTCTGCCCAATCTGATGTGACAGTGGCCCCAGAGCCAGTGGGAAGGGCAGGGGCCTGGGGGTGGCATTCTCGTTGGCACCTCGCCAGATGCGGAAGTCTTCTGAGACCTGAACACACGAGCAAGGTGTGGGGCTGCGGGGAGGTGCTGGTATCTGCACAGGCTCAGGCAGGACAAGGCCAGCTTGAGCCCCACAGCTGGGCCCATCTGGGACAAGTCAGAGGACCCTTTCTGAGCCTTACTCTGCATGTGGGTCAGGGAGGGGTAAATCCCAGTCTGCCATGGCGGGACTGGTGGGGACCAGGGACGACCCCTGGGAAAGCACAGCTGCCACCGGTTGGTCAAGGCTCGACTGTGAAGGGCTTAGAAGGCTCCAGTGAAGCTCCTGCCTGCTCCAGACTGCCAGAATGCAGGCTGCCAGGTGGTGCCGGCAACCACCAGGCCAGCCTGAGGCAGGACGCTGGGGACACAGACCCCAGCCAGGGGAGCACGGCAGTGGCAGCTCTGTCTGCAGGCAGGCTCCCGGTCCTCAGCTCCGCAGGAAGAAAACCCGAATTCTCTCTGACTTGTTTTCCTGTCAGTGGCCAAGGAATGAGCAAAACCACACAAACACCAGCTCCTCAGGAGTCACCAAGGCAGGCCTATGGGTCCCTCGCCAGGTGGCCCGTGCCTGCTGGAGAACAAAGGGCCCCCTCCCTGCCCAGCCCCCTACATGCCTTCTTGCTGTCCTCCCTGGCAGGGCTGGATCCCCAAATGAGACACTGTACCCCTCTGGGTAGGCTGCATGCCCTGGCCCCGGGAGACTCGCCTGCAGACACTCAGGACATGAAGGGTGACCCCACAGATGACAGCCTTCCCCTTCAGCACCCAAACCAACTTCCTGGACCCCTAGAGTTCCATGCAAATGATCTCTGGAGCCCTTTTGGGGATCAGATGGAGACCATGCCATCCAGAGGCTCCAAGGGGGAATAGCAGAGAGAAAGAACCTCAAAAAAATAAATCTCCCGGCTTAAGAACGTGAAGTGACCCCTGCTGTATTAATGCATCCCCCAAGCCCATTAAGAAAATATTTTAGGGCTGGGAATTCACCTCAGTGGCACCACGCCTGCCTTGCAAGCACAAGGTTGTGAGTTCGATCCCTGGTACCAAAAAAAAATTTTAGATCTGTATTTATTTCATCTGTCTTTCTGACAAGTTAATTAAAGTTCCTGCCCCTTTCCAAGCACGGCTTGTTTCTTATTAATTGGGCTGAAATACAAAAACAAAGCTCCCAATTTTACACTTCTGATTTTTATGGAGCAAAACCATATGGATCCTCCTCCTCCTCCAGGCAGTGCAGAGCCTCACCTTCTGACAGTTCGGGCGCTGGGCCTCTGGCGTGTACTGGTTCCCCTCAGATGTTCCCTCAGATGCCAGACCGCTCACCTCCTGGATGACCTGGAGCAAGAAGAATGGCATCAGCAGCAAGGGGCCCTTCCTGCCTGCATCCACCCGCCAGACCAGAGTGGAGGCCCTGGGGGCTTGGGACAGGGTGGAGGTGAGAGGAAGACGCACAACTGCCAAGGTACCAAGGCGACCTCGGCCCGGCTCGGCCCACAGGTGGTCTCGGGACATGGTGCGCAGGCTGCGGTGGGGAAGGCCAGCTGCTCAGGCCCTTTCCTGCAGCCCCCCTGTGTTGCGGGGGTGAGCGAGGCCTATGCAGCACAGCCATGACGACCTGGCCACCAGCATCTGGGCACGGGTGCTGTTCTGCTGTGGGTGCCATGAACAACTGCATGTGCTGGGTGGTCCCTGGCTTTGGGGGGGAGGCGTGGGCACCCAATGGAGGCTCCAAGCTGCTTGGGAGCAGCCCTGCAAACTGCACTGGTCTGGCAGGTGTTCTCCAGGCTTATCTGCTGCCACTGCCCCCATCCTCCCAGGAAGGAGCATTTTAACTGGTACCCAGCACCAGGGCTGGGGCTCACACAAGTCAGAGGTGGCACACGCTTCACTAAGCAGCAATGTACCCGGCCCCCCTTTCTGAGCCTTGGGATTCCCAGAGGAAATGACCCAGGCAGACAGGCAGACAGGCAGGCAGACAGACAGACAGACAGACACACACACACACACACACACACACACACACACACACACACACGGAGCCATCAGAAGCTCTTTGCAGGCAGAGAATCGGTAAGAGCAATTTTGAGGACCCGCTTGGTTCAGTCTCTGCTCACAGCAGTTTGTGGAAATGGGTTTAAAATCAGAAGAGCCAGAGGAAGCAGGCAGAAGTGCCATGGGGAGGGGAAACACGGTATCTCTCTCTTCTTAGATGGGCTCCCGTCAGGGACTTGGGCTCACAAAGTGTCAGGGAAAGAGGGCAGGTGCTGGAGTCACCAGGGTAGCTGCATGACCTTGAGCCTGGGTCTCAGTCACAGGATCTATAGGATGGGACCACACCTCCAGGCTGACGGTGAGGACTCATGTGTCAAGAACCCAGCACAAGGCAGGGGTGGTGGCTCACACCTGTAATCCCAGCACTTGGGAGGCTGAGGCAGGAGGATTGTCATGAGTTCAAGGCCAGCCTGAACTACACAGCAAGACAGAAAAAAACCAAAACAAAACAGAAAAGAACCCAGCACAGAGTAGCTGTGTTCTCTGCAGTCCTCATTAGCTTGGGCCTGAATATGGAGATGCCCTGCCTGGGCAGCGCCAGAAGCCGGAAGCCCAGGCTGAGCGTGTGGGGGTCTCTGCTTCTCTGGAAGGCCTTGCTGTCCTTTCTTTTCTGGGACTCTCACCCATACTCTGAGCCTTTCACTTACTGTCCTAACCCTGTCTCATCCTGAGCACACGTGTGATTATGCAAACTGGGAGACAGAGGCCCAGGGAAGTGGGCAGGTTTGACAAAGGCCATGTAGCTCAGAGAAAGGCCCTTGGGCAGGCTGGCCAGCCCCACCTCACTGCAGGAACAGGCAGCCTCTCAGAGCCGGGCACGCAGAGCTGGGCACCACTGTGCCCACCTGTCCAGGGAGGAGAAGGGACTCTGTCAAGACCGGACAGGCAGGCTCTACCTTTGAAAGTGCTCTTGTCTTTGAAGCCCGCAGCAGGGACCGTGGAGGCCTGGGGCTTAGGAAGAGGGTATGAAAGTCTGTGGGGGAAGCTGGGGGCCAGGGAAGGGCAGGAGTGTCTGAGAGGTCAGAGGGACAGCTCTGGAAACTGGGGCAAGAACAGTGTGCATGTGCATGCAAATGTGTGCACATGCCTGCATGTGCACGTGCCCAAATGTGCGTGTGTGTTTACACAGTGGGTAAAATGAAAGGGCTGGCATATCCCAGAGGGAGATGGGCTCTGGGCCTCAGGGGTCTCATCTGTATTAGCAGAATTTCCTACACTCAGTATACATCAGGCACCGTGCGAAGCACTTCGTACGCAGTAAGGGATCAACTCAATACCACACGGCTAAAAAGGGGTGAGGCCAGGATTTGAAACGAGAGCACTCGCTCTACGATGCCAGGCCTTTCAGAGCTAACAATCTCAGGAACACACAGAGCCACAACCCTGTCTGTGCAGCAGCCCTTTCCGTCCTATGTGGCTGTCTTCAACCACCTGGAAACCTTGCAGGAAGGACCGAGGTTCCTGGCAGCTCCTTCTAGAAGCTTGGCTTGGTCAGAATTCTCAGCACATTTAGTGCTTTCACAGAAGCACCTCGCCTGCTCACAATCGGGGGCACTCAGCACTTGGGCCGTTTAGTCACATTTTAATAAGCAGTCTCAGTCTGCTTCTGAGCAGCTTGCCATGGGGGCTGTCTAGCCAGCACGGCAGGTGGGAACAGATGTAATAGTGGAAATACGCCAGCGTGGCCATGACGGCAGGCTGGGCAGCAGGACGGAGGGGAGGGATGGCCATGTCCCACTGGACTCCCCAGGGAGGTTCATTATCCCTCCAGAACGGTGAGTCCCCTGTGGGTGCAGAGCACCACCTTCTGAACTGTCAAGTCACCTCTGATGCGGGGAAGTCACCTTTGTCCCAGGAGCTCGGACAGCCTGGCACATCTGGGGACCGTGACAGCAGAGCGTTTCTGGAAGCAGAAAACCCAGCACTGTGGCCGCACGGCCCCAGGTCAAAAGTCCAGCACTACCACTCACTCGAAGGGTGACTTCTGCCCTGAGAACCTCAAACTCCATGCCTATAAGCTCCGAGCAGGAACATGGCCCCGCCCCTCCAGGGTTAAGCCTGCTAAAACCCATGGTCCCTGTAAATCCTTCACAGACGGCAGGGACGTCTATTCTTTAACCAGGACGCTGACGACCCCTCACTAGAGGCAAAAAGCCAAGTGGTTCCAATTGCACCCCAAGTCCCGGGTTCAGCCTGAGCGGCAATGTGCTGTATCTGTTTCCATGACACCACCTGGGACATACAGGCACCAGCGCTGTACCCTGTAGAAAACGGTGGGAGCCAGCAGTCAGGCCTGGAAGAAGCAGCCTGGGGCTTCCTTACCCGGAGCCACTGCTCGGCTTGGTCCCTGCTCTGCAGGCCCAGCACGATCACATCCGCGTTCATGGGCATGATCTTCAGCTTGTGCTCCTGCTTCCGTACTTGCTTCTCCTTGTGGACAACACTGCTGCCCAACAAGTTCACATCCAGCTGAGGGCTGTGGTCCTTGGACGATTTGTAGCACTAGAGGAGAAGAGAAAAGATGCCACTGGGCGGGGGGCTGGGCCTAGCTGCATTCTGCAAAAGAGGGACCCCTGAACCCTGAAAAGATCCCCTAAGAGCCTGACTTTACCCCCATACCAGAAGGCTGGCCTTGGCCTCAAATATCAGCCACTCCCATTCCCAGCATCAGACCGCCTTCCTCTCCTCGGCAGGCATGCCCCAGGCCTGGCCTATCCCAGTGGCTTAAACCTGCTTTGGAGCTCAGGCAGGAGGATCCCTAAACACAGCCATGTACCACTTAATGAAGTCTCTGTCAACAACAGGCTGCAATGACGGCCAGTGGCCCGCTGAGATCGAGGTACCCAATGATGAAGGTGCTTTAGATGTGCTACACACTATGACATTCACGGTGACTGGATGGCCTAAGGACACATTTCTCAGAATGCGCCCCATTCCTAAGCAGCACGTGACTACACATTCCCTGTAGACAGCTCTCATCTCCCAGGGTGGAACAAACTGTTACCATTTCTCCACCTCTCTGCTCAGCAAGGGATCCATCAGGTACAAAAACTAAACTGCCTAAAGAGATGCTGTGTTAGCAAGGGGAAAAAAGGGCCTTCGTTTCCTACCAGAGAGAGACTCTGCCCCTCATTTTCTCATTGTCCTTGGGAGGCTGCCCGATAGGATCACCCAAACAGCATAAACAGCATTTGTAAAGAACAGGGACATTGTGATCAGAGGAGAAAGAGTATTTGTTTATAATAATTCCATGGAACTTCAAGTCAGGACATAAAACTAAAAAAAAAATTTTTTTTGATATAGGATCTTAATTATGTTACCCAGGCTGGCTTCAAATTCCTGGACTGAAATGATTCTCCTGTCTCAGCTTTCCAAGTAGCTGGGCCTACAGGCGTGGACCATGGCAGGTGTGCCTGGCTCAGAACTATGAGGTTTAATTTAAAAAAACAGGAAATAGGACTGTTACCAGAGTAATATCTCTGGCTCCCTTATGGATCTTGACTGACAATCAGTCATCCAACGTATTGTAGTTTCTGAGAAGATGCCTACAGTTCGCATGTGGCTTGGCCCAAAGCAGCAGTCAGAATGTGGCCGGGGACTGAGCTGGGTGCACCACTGGGCTCTTCCACTTGAAGTGAGGAAGGACCTGGGGACAGGTCTCTCAGAGAAAGGTGCATGGTACCCTGAGGTCCTGATGAAAATGACTAGATCTTCCTAGTTTGGGGGAAAAAGCACACACAAACTTCTGCACAGTTTTAGATTAGGGAGAGGTTTAAATCCCGACACCAGAAGGCTCTGAGCCTTTGGAACCCCACCAAGGAGCTTCCACCCAAACACGCCCAAGAAGAAAAGGCGAGCACTGACCAGGAGCCGGGTGTCCCTGATCACACACAGCTGCTTGGCCCACTGGCCCAGCCACTTCTTGCGCCACAGGAAAGCACAGATGCGGGCGTCCCGCATCAGCTCGATGCTGGCCTCTGGGGAGGGCCACTGGTAGGGGGCTGACTTGCCCTTGCTGCTCTCCTCCTCATCGTAGGATTCATAAGAGCTGCTCACAGCCTCTCCATCCTCTGCAAAGAAGACCCGCACAGTCAGGGCCGCAGGGCAGGGGCCGTCCCTAAACAAGCAGCACCGGGGAGGACAGGAGGCAGCAGGCAAAGCAATCCATGGCCCCAGGCCACCACCCCTCTGCCCTTCATGCCCTAGAATCGGCCACTACCCCAACACCACAGCTGGCTTTTCAGCCCGAAACCTCCTTCGAGAACCTTCTCGGATGCTGCCTTGGACCACAAAAGACACATAACTTAAAACAAGAAGTCCCACCTTTCCCTCCTCAAATCCTATCTTCTCAGACTTCTGGGATACCCCTGAGATGGCGCTGCCCCAAGGACCCACTGTGTGCTCCCCAGAAACTGGGTCTCCCCCTTGCCCTCTGGCTCTTCACATGAGAAATAAAGCTGGAGGGCGGAATTGTTTCCAGGTCCTCTCAGCCTAGCACTCTACTATCTCAGGGGTCCAGAGGAAGATAACCCTTGCTGCGGGCTGTTATGATTCCTAGCAGCCACTAGGCTGAACCTGGTTCTGTCCCAGGTTGGGGTAAGGGACTGTGGCCCCTCCGAAAGAAAAGGCCACACCAACCATGGCAAGAAATAGCTTCCTGGGAAGACAGCCACCTTCTACCCCTGCATATCCACTCCTGTTCAGAGCCCTTTTTAAGGAATCCCTACTGGATACCCCCAGGTCAAACTGAGCTCCTTTAGATCTTTTCTAACTAACACCCTTCTCCTGTTGCTGGCAAGGAGCCACTTTGGGTTTGTCATTTGAAAGAGTCCACAACCTTACCACAGCACAAACTATGAACAATTCTATGCATGTACCACCTGCCTGGGTCTTTACTTTTCACCCCTTCTGTCCTTGAGTTGTTCCCCTTCTCCAGGCCTCATTGCTGTATTCAAGGCCAACAAAATGTGGGAAAAATGAACCAACCAGTCTATATAAATTTTTGAAAAGCAGGGCATAGAGAAGAGGGAAGCCCAGCATCCCTGGTCCAACCCCTGGCTCGGCACAGCACTCCTGTCTATTAGAACCTTGTGGCTCACTACCTGCTGATCATTGGACACTTTCTTCCCTTTCTCATGTGGACCCAGCGCTTACTTCCCTGTGAGTTCCATAGAGCCATCTTTGTCCTGCTCCAGGTCAGGCTGAATGACACCTCTTTCTGTCCCCATGACACCCTTCAGAAGAGGGGCAGCCCATGGGGCCCCAAAGTGTTCCCAAAAGAATCCAGAGGCCCCTGTCCAGCTGGATAACTGTGTTCTTGCACACTAAGGAAAGAGCAGCTTGTTTGTATTAGAATAGAGGAAAACAGAGATGGGGCGGCTGTAATACTTATTCCAGCCATAGTGCCAATGAAAATATATTCTATTTTAATATTTCTAGTAACACTTTAAATATTGTAATATCAGTTTTCTTTAAAAGTAGTGTGGCTGCTTCTCTCCCTGGGATAATTTAAAAAGCTGCACTGTTATAGGGGTTTTTTCCCCCCATACCAGAGACTGAACTCAGGACCTTGAGCCTGCAAGGCAGGCGGGGCGCCACTGAGCTGCTAAATCCCTGGCCCCCATTATAGGTTTTCATACCTAATAAGCAAAGATGGAGATAAGCAAAGATGGAAAATTGTGGTACTATCCCCTGGGGGACCTCAAAGCCTGTTGCTGGTGGCAACATACATTTCCACAGGGAGCAATGTGGCTCTGTTGCTTCAAGAGCTATAAAAGTACTTATAGTCTTCCCTCTAATAAACTGGATCCTACGCGTTTGTCCTAGGAAACTAGTTTTTCAAAAAAGGGGAAGAGGGCTTAGAGATATACCTCAGTGGTGAAGTATGTGCCTCACATAGATAATACCCTGGGTTAGATTCCCCCGCATCAAAACAAATAAATAAAAAATAAAAAGAGGCGGAAGAATGTCACAGGTGTTGTTCTATTCATGCAAGCGCTAGTTAGCAATCAGCACAGGACTGGGGAAGTAAAGCACAATTTCATCCGCTTAAGAGCATCCATGTGACCCTAGTCAATGAAAACTCTGAAAACCAGTGTGCAGCTCAATAAAGCCTGCAAGATAAGATGGCAGGTGAGAAAACAACAATTAAAATTCTCTATGCAAACAGACCCATACTATAAGGCAACACAGAGAACTCAAAATAGTTTGATAGGGAGGTAGGATAAGGGTGATTTAAAAAAAAATTTCCTCATTGTCAGTATTGCATTATCTGCACAAAAATAATGAAATAAGATTGATACTGTTAAAAGTCAGTGGGTTCCTCCTTCTGGAGCAAGAATTAATGGAGTGGGACCATGAAGCTCACTGCGAGGAAGCTGGAGCACCCCCCAGTTTGTGTGCCTGAGGTGATCCTAGGTGTTTCAGGGAGAATTCTGACTCCTGCACAGTCTCTTGCGTGTGGTACGAGGAAGCCAGCTGAGAAGTAACTGCCATCACTGTATCTGGAATAGCTTGAGGAATTTTAGGACAAATGTATCAATAATTTCACTTATCCCTAAGAAGGATCACAGCATACCACAATGTGGAATTTTCCTAAAACAGATTCTTGGCTTGCAGGGGATGCAGGGTGAGCAGGAATGAAAGACAGGCATTCGGATAGTTCTAGCAGGACCGAATCCCACTGTGTCTTGAGGAAAGTGCTCAGCAACCAAAGCAGAACAACCATGCATACTCTGGTTTCCTGATGCCACAGGCAGGCGTCTGAAGGAGGGAGACAGTCACTCTTGGACAGGATGGCACATGTGCACACATGCAGGAAGCATGCATGAGGAAGGTCATGGCCACTGCTGGGACATGCCCATCTCTGTGAGCCAGGCAGCAGACATGGAATCACTGGCGTCCCAGGTCTGGGGACAAGCAGTACCCAAGGTGATCGTGGCATAAATGACTCCTTCGGGCACCTGCACCCAACTAGGGACACCAGCAGGGAGCAATCCGCCAGAGTGACCTGTATGGTATCCAGAAGCACAAAGGCAAGAAGAGAGGGAAAGGTGAAGACAGGGGCACATCCATGTGCAGAGGCTCAGATGGGGAAACATGGCTGCCCATCCCCCAGAGGTCAGTGCTGGCCGCACAGAGGTTCGAGTTGTGAGGAGAGGCCACAGCCCAACTATGGATATCCTTTCCCAGGCCGTTTGATATCCAGAGGTGACAATGTGACCTGTCACTAGTGGAATGTGGGCAGAGCAGTGTGTCTTTACTTCCAGCTGGTGCTTTTAAGAAGCAGAGAGGGCTTCTGTGCTCTCTAATCAGAGGATTCTGTGGCTCTCAAAGGTGGTAGAGCTAAACACGGAAGGAGCCTGGTACTTAAACTACACAGAACCCGAGATACCACATGGAGCTGCTGAGTGAGAAGTGGGTTTTTATCATCACTGTAAACTGACTCTGGGGAGTTACCTGTTCCAACAGCTGGCACCCCTAGCACGGACATCAGGAACGACGGCCCAGTGTCTGAGAAGCAGCAGAGCCCCTCCTCTCCAGCACTCACTAAGCACTCAGAGAGAGGACTCTGACCCAGTGCAGCAGTGTGGGGACACTGCCCATAAACCAGGACAAGGGTTCGGCAGCTGGCCTTTTGCAGGAAGTCAGCAAAATCACTTGTGATCATTCAGATAGAGCAGGAGCTGGAGCCCAATACTCCTTTCTCCTGCTGGAACCTGCACATCACACTGCTCAGGCCGGAAGTGAGGACGGGCCAGCTTGTCGTGCAGGGGAAGAGCTTCTCTGTAATACATGCGGCCACTTCTCCCCATGTTGACCCAGAAGGAGGGACAGGTAATCTTCCCACCTACTACTATGGATTCCCATAGCTGGATTTCCAGCTGACCCAGTCCCTGGCCTAGTCCACATGGTGTGTCCAAGCTGCCCTGTGGTAACCCCTAATCCTGGCCACAGCCAAAAGGCACCCATAGGTGAGAGGCAAACACAGAGATGCCGGGTCTGACCACTTGTTTGGGTTGAGACGAAGTGTCTGTCCCACAGATTGGCCCCTGGGTGCCTCTTGGAGGCAGGTCCTGGCTGGCCAGGTCACACCTGAGAGACAGCCTTATGATGCAGAGGTACTCAGCAGGGTGAGTCAGTGATTCTACCTTCAAGATTCGCCCAGACAGCAGCACCACACCCCTCTGTTTTGGTCTGAAAATCAAGCTGGGCTGGTGACACCCAACACATCACATGCTTTGTGGTAGAAGCTAAGAGACATCTGCCCATAACACCAGCCTCTTAGAATATCCTCAATCCAAACAGGGCCTTGCCACCCACACAGTTCCCAGAATGGAGATGGTGGGTAAGGTGTAAAGGAAGAGAAATCTCTGATGTGGCTCCCAGTTCCATCTCATCTGGGTCCTGTTGTTTACAGAACCAGCAACACCCCCCATTGTCCAAGTTCATTCCAGTCCCTGGGAGTCCTGCATGCTGCTTTATCCTTTCAATGCCTTTTCACTTACAGAGGGGAGAAAGTCAGGAGAAGTGGGTGCTACAGTTTGGATGGTGACTCCACATGCACCACAGGCCCAGTGTGCTGTCACTGGGTGTGCTGTGGACTGCTAGGAGGAAGGGCTCTGTGGGAGGTTCTTAGGTCTTGGGGGGGGTGTCTTCGAGGAGGATTATGGGTCCCTTCCTCTTCCATTCTGTTCTTGGCTTCTTGGCCATGAGGTGAGCTACCCACTCTGCCATCTGCAATCCAGCAGGCCCACTGGAAGCCCCAAAACAATGCTTTTTCTCCTCCTAAGTTACTATCCTACTACATTCATTACAGTGACAGAACACAAACTTCTGACCCAGCTTCTACAGGCTGAGGGCACTGGCCAAGAACCACCAAATGAGTTTCTGCCAGCCTCTGGGTTAAAGCAGTCAGATCCCCTCCAGGCCCCAGCTGCTGGGTTGTACCATTGACAGACGTATCATATGGCTCAGCCTCTTCATAGTAACCCTCCGAAGACTCAATCCTTGAGACACTGAGCTGTTTCCGTTCTGGAATCTGTGGCATGAACAAATAAAACAAACATCTTTAGATATGGTACACTGGAAGCAACCTGGAGTTAGCTCTTCAGGTGGAAGGAGGAGGAAGTCCAGAAGAAACGAATGCCCAACTGGACTTTAAGCAGGTGAGGAGGGGAGCATGGAATACAAGGAACCCAGACTCAGATACAGGATAGCCTCTCACACCTTGCTTCCCTTCTCTGTAGAAGAGGAATCATATCAGGGCTGTTTTGAGGATTCTGTGAGACACACATGGCAGTTTCCACAGGGTCTGTCTCTGTACAAGGCAACAACTGCTGTTGTCAGGGGCCGTATAAAACCCAGGAGTCCACAGGTTGGGCATGGAGGGCAGTTGTCACGACAGAAGCCAAATCATTGGACTAGTGTCCTGCTCACAGAGATAGGCTACATGAAGAGGGTCAGCCAAAGCCATCTACAACCTGGGTCCAGCACCTGACACCTTCCTGCAGGAGCTGGCCTCACCCCAACATCATCCCTGTAAGAAGGAATAGTCATCTGGTCATTTCCTAAGCTGATCAGGTACTGTACTTGATGGCAGATGGCTGCTGAGGAAGATACCTCAGGCCAGCTCCTTCCTGAGGGCCAGAGCCTCACACACAGTGGGTACGAAATCCAGAGCTACTAGGAAATGACTTTTTGCTCACTGCCTTAACCTGGTGACAAGTCTCTGCCCTCCCAGCCATCCCTTGTCCTGGAGAGCCAGCAGCTTGAAAAGGGTCTGCCTGTGAGATGGGCGGGGTTCTACCTGGGGCAGAGGGGAAGTGTCCTCTCCTCTCAGCAGTGGCAAGGTCTTCCCTAGATGGGCCCCGGGGCAGCTCATGCATCCCTACCTAGCTGGGCCTCCAGCCCCAGCCTTCAAGGATCCCCATTCCCAGAAGGTAGAGCTGAGACCCTTTCCTCACTCTGGAGAGAAGCCCTGCACACCCAAGGTCTGCTCTGGGTCAGGATTCCCACAGTTAGAAGAGGACAAAGCAGGAAGGAGCCCCTCTGCCTCCATAGTAGCTTCTGTAGGTCACTGTACCAAAGAGCCCATCACTGGGGCCCATTCCGTCTCAGGTAGAGCAGTAGGCAAGATTCCACAAAAGTGTCCCAAGAGCCTCTCTCTGACAAACCTACTGCGTATGGATCAGTGTTGAGAGATGGTATAGGACAGAGGTGAAGAATCCCATCTCCAAGTGCAGCCCAAATCCTGGCACTGACATGTCCTAGCTGTGTGACTCTGACCAACTAATGAAACTTCTCTGGGCCTCCATGTAAAGTGCAGTAGAAATATCTGTCACATGGTACTGTTGTAAGGATTAATCTCTGTTCAGCAACATTAAATACTCAATAAATACCAGTTTTTATCAACCTAATATACAAATACCAAAGGCAAAAATGTTTTGTGTACATGTGTATGTTAGAGGACTTTTAAAAAAATAAGTCTTTATTATTTTGTTATTGAAACAACAGAAATTATAGAATGTTAAAATAATAGAATGTTGTTTGTTCAAGTAGCAGAGGAAAAATTTAATTGTGCTATATGAATTCATGATCTTGAATTTTATTTATTTTAATGTAATACAAGTAGATATTAATAAAGAACATACAAAATTACTCTTTTTCAGGGGCCGGGGATTTAGCTCAGTGGTTTTGCCGCCTGCTACGCAAGCGCAAGGACCAGAGTTCAATCCCCGGTACCAAAAAATTACTCTTTTTCTATGAAAAAATAAAACACAATTTCATAACACAATAATTATTAGAGTATAACAATTAATACACTGTGTATCATGATCTTAAAAGAATAGCCAATATGTTACTCAGAGTACAAGTCATGGACAAGAAAGACTCTTACAAATTAAAAACAAAAGGACAAAAGTTTCTTTTCAATGAATAAGAGAAACTAGTAGTATTATACCTTGGTACTTGACTGTGATACTCTGGTACTGGACTGCTTTGAAATTTGTCTCACTTGGTATTCCATGTGAAAGTTTTGCCCTGGTACTCACCATTTGAATATTTTTTTTTCTTTTTTGTACCGGAGATTGAACTCGGGTCCTTGCGCTTGCGCAGCAAGTGGCGAAACCACTGAGATAAATCCCCAGCCCTTACTCACCATTTGTTTAGTGTTCAATGCACAAGCTAGAACTTGTGAGCTACCCTTTCCAGCCAAGACAATCCGGGACTGGCTGCACCTCTCAGAACCAATTAAGGATGAGTAACAAGGTACCACTGTATTCTAGAAGGATACAGAGGAGAGTATGGGCCTGGTCTGGCTATACATACCAAGCTCTGCCAAAGGGAACGGTGCTAGCTCTCCAGGCTGCTGGGACATAAGCACTAAGGTCAAGCAAAATGTGAAATCGCGTAACAATTCAGAAGAGAACCTCATAATTACAGATACCATGATCTTCTTACTAACAGGGATCAATGAAAAGAGATCCTAATCTCCCAGGGCTAAGGAGAAAGGGCTCTTATTTTAAGTACCAGCATCCTTGTGTTGAGGAAGAGTGTGAATACTAAATGAAGCCGCAAAAGGGATTTGACTTCAGTACCTGAAACAGCTCTGACTATCCAGAGGAAGTGAGTAAATTGCCCTGCTCAGCAGGATTTACCAGAGAGCCACAATCTCTTTCTTGTAAAGGGCCAAGTAGATTTTACAAATTTGTAGGCTACGGGAGGCCTCTTATCTCAGCTGTTCAGCTCTACAGTTGCAGCACAGCCACAGGCAATGCACGCTAAAGCAGCACACTGTGCTCCAGTAAAACCTCGTTGGCAGAAGCAGGCAGCAGGTGGGATTTAGCCAGTGGGCCATTTGCCAAGCCAAGACAGCAGAGGTAAAGAGAGGTAGCCCAGGTGACGCAGGCTCCCTCGCAGCTCTAAGCACCTGCCCCAGGGTGTGGCCCCTGAGCAAGGTTCCCGGTAGGGGAGGGGGTGGGCCAGGCATCCACACTGACCATGGCAGTGCCCTGTTAGGGGCCAGCTGCTTCCCCAAAGAGGCAGCTCAGTGGAAACCAGTGCTCGTGCGTGCTCAGGCCTCCAAAGGGACGTGGGTGGAGACGGCTGTGCTCGCCAATAGCCAGAGGAGGGGCCAGCAAACATCTGTTTCTCCTGCAGTGACCGCAGCACCTGGCTGGGAAGACAGCGCCCTGGAAAGGCCACAGCTGCCTGAGTCACTGCCCACACTTGTGAGGTTTTTCCAGACCCGTGGCTGCCCTTTTATCGCTGGGCAGGCTGTCCACTGAGGCCATGGGTTGCAATGAAGACCCAAGCCACCATGGAGAGAATTGGGGCTTGTGGCCAACAAGTACGCTGACCCTAGGACAGAGGCCACAGTCCTGGCCCAGATGGTGGCAATGAAGACCCCAGGCAGACATCCAGCTCCTGCTGTAGCTACCAGTGGGTGGCAGTGGCGTGGAGCCCAGACTTCAGTGAACAAGGCCCCATCACAGCCTGATGCTCTAGGGTCAGAGAGGAAGGGAGAGGCTTTTTCTGCCTGAGGAAGAAGGGAGCCCACAGGGTCACTCCAGGCTCAGGCTTTGGGGCGGAGCTGACACAGGCCCTCCCTGGGAGGCTGCTGCTTCAGCCCTGGATTTCCTCCTCTTCCCGGCCTCACCCGACACCACTCCTCCAGGGACCTCAGACTGAGTTACGGCCATTCAGCGGAGAATCACCCAGAGAGGCCCAAGGGAGCAAAGGCGCACCGTGCACCTGTGTGGGGACAGACAGGGCACCCCTGGGGGGTTCCAAACTAGGAGGGCTAGGAAGTAGGAGGGACCAAATGAGGGAGCTGCGGGTCACACCCCGTCCTTCTAGCAGAGCAAGTCCACAGCGGGGAGGGGGCTGGCTGCCCTGCACAGTCAGCTGGCGTGGCTGGAAGTCTCCCCGGGCCTGGACTCGGTCCACTCGGCAATGACCACGCCTCAGAAAGGGCCCCCAGGACCATGCTATTCCTGGGTGTTGACATTTTCCTCAACTCCAGCACCAGGTTTCTCTCAGATGTGGTCACGAGCAGCCCCCCGTCCCAGAGCCCCGGAAAGCTCCCCAGAGGGGAGGCTCCTGCCTCCTTGTCTGTTCGCCACCCCTCGCTCCACTCAGATGCTCTTCCTGCAGTTGCTGCGGGGGACAGAAAGCCTGCACCAGGATCCCAGGGGCTCCTGGACTTGCCACAGTCCAATCAGGTTAGGGTACCCAGTCCCAGGCCCTGGCCTCTCGGTTCACAGTGCTTGTGAAACAGAATTCTAGGATGCTCAGCACTCGGTGCCCTGGAGACCCAGGGTGGAATGCCCTCCATCATTTGTTGACCTAGAAGCAGCAGCCCCCTGCTGTGGCAGATGGGGCACTTCCACTGCCAACGCTGAAGGCCTCTGGGTCAGCTCAGGTGCTAGACTCCAGAGAGGAAAGTTCTAGCTCTTGCTGGGAGCCGCCACCTTTCCACCCCCATCACTCAGGGAGCCATGTCCGAGACACACCAGAAAACCTCCTCTCAGAGAACCACAGCTCCACTCAGCTGCTGAAAGCCATAAGCACCTCCATGGGAGAGCAGAAGGGAGGCCTTCAAAGCACCTGGGGCAAGAGCAAGGGGCAAAGGGCAAGCACAGCCCCACCCTGCCCTGCTGCAGAGCCAGCGGCACACCTCCTTTCCAGCTCTCCTCGGAGCCATCCAGCTACGGGGCCTCCTCGGCCAGTGGTTCTCACTCGCTGAGCTTGTTTTTTCATGTGAGAAATGCTGACAAAGCTGGGTGGGGGTAGGGCCCGGCCTTCAGCATCAGCATCATGGGGATTCCTAGGGACTAAGGATCAGTCCAGCAAGTCTCACCCAGCCCAAGACAGAGCCCCGCTAGCACCCAGCCTATGCAAGGGGGAACCGCAGCAGGCTCTCCAGGACTGTCCCCAACCTACATGGTGACTCACACCCCAGTCTGAGGACTGGTATCCCTGCTGCCCGCAGGAGAGAGCAGAGAAGGGGCTGGTCCAGAGCCATCCTGGGATTGGGACCCCACTCAGTGAGCACGAGCCCACAGATCAGGGGACAGGTCACGTGGCGGGAGCACAGGGACCAGAGTCGGCGTCCTGCTGGCATTACCCTCAAGGCCTCCTGACGCCTACATAAAGCCTTCCCTGCTGTGGCCCTGTATACCTTCTCTCGAGGAAGAACCTGGGTCCTAATCCTGACGCTGCCATGTCAAGGCTGCGAGGCGTTGCCTGTGACACATGAAACCGCCACTTACCTCACTGAACACTACGGGCACAGCGCGCCACACACAGTGCGATGTGGCCTGCAGAACGCGACCAACTGATGAGACAGACACCGACATCCTTTCCACTTTAACTCCAGGACACAAAGGGCTAGAGACCCTAAATAACTTTCTTGGGGTCACAGAGCTAGTCCCTGGCTCAGCTGGGATCTGAGTCCACGCCTGTATGGTTCTCCGTACTCATGATGATGTCCAGCACAGGCATTTGATAAAACCTTGTTCTCATCACCTTTCATGGGGGGAGGTGCCCCCCAGCAAATGACAAGTGGCTTGTGCAGGTTTCCTTTGTCTCCCTCAGTGCCCTGGCCCATGCCCTGCCCACAGTGGGTGCTCGGATAGTGCCAGAGGCTGGGCAGAAAACTGTCTGTGAGGACAGTGGGAGTTCCGAGGGAAACTGGGGTCCTGGATGGACACTTACCATCTTGGGCGGTGGAAGGTCTGGAAGACTCTTCTGAGGGGCCGAGGAGGGCTGAACGGGCTCCCCATTGGTCAGTGGACCCTGCTCCTCGGACACTGTGGGCAGCAGGAAGAGAAGGCTTCCAGGAGGGGTACTGAGCCTCACAGCACGGTCTCATTACCTAGGAATGTCTGGTCTCTCATCCTGTCCCCTCTCCTGTGAGTTCTATTTGAGCAGGTGTTAATTACCCAGGCAGGCTGTTCTTCCTCCAAGAATAGGGCACAGCATGCCCAGTCACAGGCAGATTCCTCAGAGGGAACCAGCTTGGGTTTCTGGCAGGCTCCCCTACCCAGCCCAGGTCAAAAGCAGCCCAGCCACAGAGCTCCAGTGAGCAGAGCCACTGCCTGGCAGTCACTACATTGAGCACTCTTGGCACTGACCCTGTGATTATGGCTTTTTCCTCCCACAGTTTACCGAGAGGGCAAATGACCCTGGGCAGAGTGGCCGCCGCCGGGCTGGGCAGCAGGAAGTGGAGAGGGGCGCAGGTGGTAGAAGAGGTAAGGAAGGTGCACCGAGGAAGTCAGCCCGTCAGTCCTCTTGCCTGGAAAGGCACCACAGGCTCTCTTCTCACCCTGGGTGTTGTAGCCGGCCAGGCCAGGTCCGGGACAGATAGCTCAGCAGGGCTTCCTTAGGGCTAACGCGGCCGACGCCACAAAGCCAAGACCTCTCTGGGACTGAGTGTTTAGGGGCCGTGTTCCTGCCTCTCCCTAAGACTTTCCATTTGAGTCAGGCTTGCGAGCTGGGAGATGAGCTGCTTATGCCCCTTCCTCTGCCGCTGGGGAGCTCTGCAAACTGCTGGGTCCCCTGGGTTCTACCAGACCCACTCCGGAAAACTGAAGAGCAAATCAGTGAGCAAAGAGTGAGGAGCCAGGGAAGACACCATTGTCCTTCAGTAGAAAAGACAAGATGTCGTGCCCGAGAGCATCATTTCGGAATGTCAAGGCGATTGCTGACGCCACCATTTCTCCTCCCTCCTCCCCAAACAGACATCTATCAAAAGACACGAAGCGGGGCCGTGGGACCAGCACCACACACAGCTGCTTTCCTAGAACATCTGAATTATGACTTCCTGTTCTTGGGAGAATGCTGGGAAAAGCCAAGAGATTTTAGGGACAGATTTCTCATGCAATGGGCAAGGAGGTGGCAGCCTGTTAAAACATCCAAAAATACATCAACCCAAAATACCACCAACCAAAATGCGTATTCCAAAAATAACTCCTCCAGGCCTGTCTGTATGCTGGCTGGGAGGAAAGGCGGGAGGATGGAGGCCAGCCTTCTGCCTTCCCCTCCTAGAAGCCAGTCCTCCCAGCACCCACCTCGGCCCCATACCTCTGTCCTGACACTCGGTGTTCTGTTGCTTGTTGATTGTGACTTTGTTCATGTAAATGTACTCCTCATCAGAACCTGCAGAAGACAGAAGACACGGGGCTCACAGGACTTTGTGAAGGCTCAGGGCCTCCAGGGAGAAACAGCGACCCCTTGAGACATTTTCATCTGTTTGGATTCAATAAAAACACTCAGCATTCGGAGTTGATCCATCACAGACAGCTGACAGATTTCCACTCAAGAAAGGACAAGTTCCAGACTGCTAATCTTCTAGCCCAGGAGGATGGGAGGAGAGAGGGAAGGGCAGGGAGTAGAAAGATGGCATTAGGAATAAATATTATATGTTGAAATGTACCCATACTTCAAAGGTCTGCCACATGTTCCATCAAATAGAGATGTCTCTGACCTTCCCAGCATTTCATCCAGGCTACATTTTTTATCTGTCATTCTCACTGTAGCCTGAATCACCTGAAGGGAGTAATCAGAGTGATGTCTGAGAAGTTTAACTCCCAGGCCCCCAGGACGGTGGGGGAAGGGGGAGCTGAACAGGCAAATCAGATGAGGTAGGAGTAAAAAGGGGTGAGGGGGCACCACAATCCTGGACTTCAAGTTATACTACAAGGCCACGGTGATAAAAACAGCATGGTACTGGCACATACACAGGTGCAGATCAAGGGAACAGAACAGAGAATGTAGAAGCAACTCCAAGCACATTCAGCTATCTGATCTTTGACAAAAAGGCCAAAACCATACATTGGAGGAAAGAGCTTTTCTAACCAACAGTGCAGGGAAAATTGGATATCCACATGCAGAGGATTGGATCTAGACTCATATCTTTCACCATGTATGAAACGAAAATCAAAATGGATCAAAGGTCTAAATGTTAAAACATAAACATTTAATCTGCTGGAAGACAGAATTGATAACTCTTGAAGACATAGGAGCAGGCAAGGACTTTCTGAACAAAGCCCCAAATGCACAAGAAATAGTAACAACAATCAACAAGTGGGATATCAAATTAAAATTTTCTGCACAGCAAAAGAAACACCTAACAGATTGAAGAGACAACCTACAAAATGGGAAAAAAATTTTGCCACCTATTCCTCAGACAGGGGACTAATATTTAGAATGTAGAAAGAACTAAAAAGAAATTAGATCCCCTCCCCAAAATAAAAGACTCAGTCAAAAAAATGGGCAACTGAAATGAACAGACACTTCTTAGAAGTACAAATGGACAATAAATATATGAAAAAATGTTCAGCATCTCTGGCCATTAGAGAAATGCAAATTGAAACAACACTGAGATTTTTTGTCTTACTCCAAAAAGAATGGCCATCATCAAGAAATTAAATAATAACAAATGCTGGCAAAGCTAGGGGAAAAAGGAAATCTTCTACATTGTTGTAACAATATTAACTAGTACAAGCAATATGGGATACAGCATAGAGATTACTCAAAAAACTAAAATCAGAAATTCAATTTGACCCAGATGTTCCCTTTCTAGGTATCTTCCTGAAAGAGTTAAAGACGTCATTTTACAGTGATGCACGTAGACCCGTATTTATAGAAGCACAACTCATAATAGCTAACTAAATCTTGGAAGCAGCCTATATGTCCATCAACAAAAGAATGGGTAAAGAAAATGTGGCATTTCTACCTAAAAGAGTACTACTCTGCCCTAAATAAGGATAAATGAGTCATTTGTAGGAAAATGGATGAACCTTGGAACCATAATGTTAAGCGAAATAAATCAGACACACAAGCCTAAATATTGCATGGTTTCTCTTATATGAGAAACCTAAAGTATAAATCAAGGGGAAAATAAAAGATAAAAAGAAATAGATAGGTTTTCTGCAAAAGGGAAGGGGGTCAAGAGATGAAGGGAGAAGGAAAAAGGAGAGGAAGAAAAGAACTAGGATGTATTGTGTACATATGCTACTCCCCACACAGAATGTAATTATTATGCACTGCAGACCTGCACAAAGAAAGAAAGAAAGAAGACTCTCCCTGTGCAACAAAATGATTGCATCCTGCAGTGGCACAACCCTTCCCCTCCTTTAAAAATCACTTGTACGCATATAGGGTCACCTTTCCAACTTTGCAGTGGGCAGAGAATAGCAAACTTCCTGCCATACGCTTGGTTCCTGACCCACAGGCACCATTTCCCAGAGGCTGCCCAGGAGCCTGTCCCAGCCTTTTTCCTCGAAGTTCTTTTGCAGCCTGTTATGGTTTGTGTCTAGGTGGCCTGCCAAAGCCTCATGTGGTCATAGGTGGGGCTTTTTCAGAGGTGGATGAATCTAGAGTGTGTGCTGCTGAGAGTGTAGGTGTGTGATTACTAAATCAGTCACTGATAGGTTTGGCACCGCCCTAATCCTGGTAGCCTAGATAGAGTATAGAAGAGGCAGAAGCTGCTAAGGTCCCTTGTTTGCTTTTTCTGTCTTATGCCTGCCATGAACTGTTTCTCCTCTGCCAAGCCACCCTGCCTTGGAGCCAGCGATTACGGACTAAAACCTCTACAAACTGTGAGCTAAATAAACCTCTCCTCCCTTAATTTGTAGGTGTTGGCCATTCTGTCGCAGCAAGGAGAAAAGAAACTAAGACAGGGCCTTTCATTTACATTTCCTAGAAAACTGTGACTGATAAATCCCAGTGGCTGTAGAGCGTTCCTGAGCTGAAGGACTCAATTCCAACCCCTGTGGAAGGAAGCAGTTCAGCTCAGTCTGTTCCACGGCCACAGACTGCCCCAATTCCAGCCAAAGGCCTGCAAAACAGAGGCCTGAGAACCACGAGGATCTGGAGGAAGCAGATGGGTCCTCAGCCATCAGCCCTTCGGATCATCACCTCAGTGCCCGGCCCCGTCAGGGCAGTGGGCAGGGTCACCCGTATGAAGGACTGCAGCAGTTCTGGAAGGAAACTGAGATGCAATGGAGTTGACCATAGCACATCCTCTTCTACCACCTGAGACTCAGAGAGGGGGCTTCCAGCTTTTCCAGAGCTCAGCCCCCGGGGACCAGTGCTCAGCAGGAAGAGGCAGGAGACGGGGGTCTCATCCACGTTCTGCCCTTAACAGCATAATTGAGTGTAAAACATCTAAACCCTGTGCTTCTGTTGGAAAACACTCTTGTTTCTACCTACCTCCCACGTTTTCAAAAGTATAAAACTCAAACATTAGGGAATTTGAAAAAGTACGTTAAGCTTATAGCAAATAAAGGTTTAAAATGACAGATTAGAGATTTAAATGAGATTTAATAAAGATTAAAAATGGCAAATAGTTTAAAGGCTCAACAACAGGAAAATGATAAATTGGGCCACATCAACATAGAGAATGGCGTGTCACCTCTAAAAATTAAATGGGGTGGGCTGGGGGCTGCCCAGTGATGTTTGGAGGAGCCGGGGCACTAGTGACCTGGGCTCACAATCTCTCCATTTAAGCTCATCATCATCAGGGTGGAACAAAGAAGGGTATTCCTGTCTGCATAGGCACAGCTACCATCTTACAGATTTCTACTTCTGGGCCTTGTTCCTAACCCTCAGCTCTTCAGTTCTGTTGTTTCCTTGTTGCTGGGGGCTGGCTGTTGAACCCAGGGAGTGCTAAGCGATATTTGCAGCCCTTTCTACTAGAGTTTATCTTCAGTCATGGTTTTATTATGTGGCCCACGCTAGCCTAAATACTGTCATACTCTTGCGTGAGCCTCCCGGGTATTTGGCACTAAAGGCCCCGAGCCCCCACACCCAGGGTCCTCCACTGTTCTCACAGGTACATTTGGAAGTATCAGCCAGGAACGTCTCATGTGACCGCATGGCAGTGACAAAACTACCTGGCATCTGGAATGCCACAGTTACATGATTTTCACCCCATCGGTAATTTTCTCCCTCCCAGTGTTTCATGGGTATCAGGCTCAAAGTAATCCTATTGCTTAAACAAAGTATATAACCTGCCTCAGGGAATAATTCTGACATGAGTGGCAAAGTCTCCAAAGAGGGACAAGTGTTTGGGTTTCTGTCCAGTGGTAGAGTATGTGCTTTGCATGCTCAAGGCCCTAGGATCAATCCCTAGCACTAAAACAACAACTGACAGCAATAAGCTCCTGGAGCATGTATAAATTGGCACAATGATTTGGAAAGTGATCTTGGAGAGTAAATTTTATGTGTTCATATTCTTTCATATGTCCACAGCCAGAACTTTATCCTAAACTTTAGCACATAAACACCATTTTATTAGAGGATGTTTACTGCAATGCTGTGTGAGTTTTCTTTTGTTTTGAGGTAAGCATACAACTTAGATGCCTACCAAGTGGGGAATAGTGAATGAGGGACTGGGGATTTAGCTCAGTGATGCTACTGTCTGCCTCGCAAGCGCAAGGTCCTGAGTTCGATCCCTGGTACAAAAAAAAAAAGTGAATATTAGGGCTCAGTCATGAGTGGACACTGCCCAACTGCGAAAAATAACAAAAGACCTTCACGTTCACTGTTCGCAAAGGTATCCAAGACTTAAGAGTTAAATTAAAAGATCATGGTACAGAATAAAAAAGAAAAATATGTCAATTGCTAACATGTGGAAATGAGTGTGTGCAGCAATTCCAAGTGTACAAATACTGTAAAGCAGAAACCACAACTACTCAAAAATAATTAGGATGACTGACAAGGATCAGAAAAGGAACTGGAGATGCCTGGTACATAAATGTTGCTCAGTGGTCAGTTTTTGTTCATTTCTTTTTCTGTTCCTATCCAGAAAAAAAAATTAAAATCAAGATATTGTTACTATTTTGTTAGATTCCATCCAGGTGCTTTCTTCTCAAGGTGGTGATTGGTAAAGTAGAGAAATGTCACGATGACTACATCAGCAGGCTGCATGTCCCTGCCTTGGGATCTGGAAGCCTGTGGTGAATGTGGTTAGGTGGTTGGTTTTTGAGGTACTGGGGATTGAACCCAGGGTCTTCACACTGAGCTACATCTAGAGCCCTCCCCCTTCTCCTCTCCTCTTTCTCTCTTGCATTTTATTTTGAGACAAGGTACTGCTAAGTTGCCCAGGCTGGGCTCCAACTTGCACTAGTCTTGCTTCCCTTCCAGTAGATGTGGTTTTGAATCACACATGGTTGCTAATCCAGAAGTAACAAGCCTGCGGGTGTAGCTCTGTGATAGAGTCTTGTCTAGTATGCAAGAGGCCCCAGGTTTCATCCCCAGCATCACTCAAAAAAAAAAGAAGGAAAAAATAAAAGAAAAACTCAGTAAGGACTATCCGAGTTGGTTACAACAGGGTCTCGGGACCTTCTGCAATTGCGGGGAAAGCATGGTGAACTTGGCCCTGGAAGGCAAGGCTGCAGAGCAGTCCCAGCTGGGGAGAGCTTCTGTTATTCACTCATTCTCAGACATGCACGGAGAACAACAAAGACACTGTCTCTATCTTCATGAACCCAGCAGTCTGGTGGGGAGAAATGAACCCAATAGCGAAATTCGATAATTCCACAATGGATATGAGATGACAGTGGCCACAGCAGGTGCTGGAAAGATGAACTTGCAGTGCTGGGAGAAAGTGTGTAATTCCTGGGGAATCTGCCCTCGTCTGCAGGGGGTGGTTCTTCTCACAGAACTGGGGAAAGGAGGAGGGACGTGAGCCTCTTTGCTAGCATTGGATGGACAGAGCATTTGAAGTGCTTCTCACCAGAGGGGCAGCCACTGAAAGGTGTCGAACCTCTGAGCAAGGCGGGTGGAGGATGTGGCTCTTGCTGGCAAAGCCGTGAACACACCACAGACAGCCATGTTCCTGACAAACAGCCCTCAATCTGTGTCTTGTCACCACCCACATCAAAAGTAGAGAGGGTAGAAAATCCACGTTAAGCTATAAAGACAAAAGCTCAGAAAACACAAACAGATGATTGATTCCATTGGAAAGTATAAATGCATGTTCACACACACACCTTCCGAGCCACATATGTAAATGACTGCCCAGCCCAGTCCAGCCTGCCTCTGCCTACAAGTCCTGGGACAAAGATAAGCTAAGTTTTTGGTAGATACAAAAGGAAGTGGGCCTGGGAGGCTAATAGGAAGATGGATGCTTTACTTTCAGAGCGGGTAAGGGTGCTTAGGATCTGCTTGGGCAGCACAACAATTAATCTAATGCAGCAAAGCCTAGGGAGGTCAGGGCAGTACACTCCTTAGATCCAACCTGCCCCAGCTTGGCCACTCATGGCCGTGTGCCTCTGGGCAAGTAGCTTTCCAAGCCCTGGTTCCTTCATTGGTAAAAAGGGGATAACAGCAACTGCCTCACAGATCTGGGATGAAGACTAAATGAGGTAATTCACATCAGTGAATGCATTAAGTGCCGTGCTGGAACATGGCAAGTACACAGTCAAGGTTAGCTTTGGGCCTACCTTCTCCACAGTCTAAGAGGGACTGAAGGGAAAATCTCCGTCGTACAGCGGTATGAATGAGGGGCATCACCCCTGAGAATACAAGTAGCCACAGGCTTGGCACACCCGAACACTTTTATCAGCAATCCGGGACACTCTGGGGCTGGTACCCACTCTCAGGTTCTCAGGAGCCTCTCAATATCAACAAGCTGCAGGCCTGGGAAGGCCTGACTTGTAAGGGTGGACCAGGGTGGAACAAAGGTCTCCATTGCAGAGGCTTAGCCACATGTTAAACCAAAGAGGGACCTCGTAAGGGAGGAACAGAGCAGTCTGTTCCAAGAATCATGGGTCAGATGGATCACAAAGAGGTGTTTTCCAATTGCCAACAGAGGCAGTCTTTATAATTGAATGTTCTCCAGTCAAAGCACATTTTAAAAGGTCTGGGGAGCGTGCTTTTTAAAGGACTCCACTGATGAATCCTTCCATGGAATGAATCATCCCCCTCTAACGCCCTGCTTTGTAGTGTGGATTTCCCCTCTTGCATTCCCACCGAGTGCTTCTTTGATGTGCTGCCTGGCAGACAGACTCTACAAAGCCAGGAGGAGCCTGGGAACTGGGCAAAGGTGAGGAAGGGCGCCAGGAGACCAGCCTGATGACAGAGTGGGGAGCCGGGATTATTCCTCCAGAAGGGAAGGCTGCAGGGCATATAGCGACAGCTTTCAGCTTTACTGGAGCTGTCTTTCAGGGAATCGAAACAAGTTCCACTGGGGAGGGGAGAAGAAGCGGAAAGGGGCCTTGAAATGCAGGTTGGAAGATTCAGGCTAGATGCAAGGAGCATTTCCGGGCTGCGATGGCTGGGCAGGTGGAGACTGTCCATCCCTGGCACAACTCAGGGTGCACCTGGTGAGAGCCAGATGGATTCAACGCCCTCCAAGAGTCCCTTATTGTCCCCAAACAGCACTTCTAATTTTCAAACCCTTAATGTAAAATTCAACTCATCTGCTAGGTCTTCATAGGGTTTTGCTTAAAAATTTTTTTGCTAGAAATAAAACATAAGAAGATTGTACAAGATTGTACAAGAATGTCCATAGCAGCCTTATTCATTATAGCTCCAATCTGTAAACAATCCAAATGTTTATCACAAGTGAAAGAAAAAAAAAGATTGTGGTGTATTCCCAGCATGGGCCACTCCCCAGCGATAAAAGGAACAAACTACTGACACATCCATGAACATGGATGGATCTCTTAAACGAAGGAGGCCAGACGTGAAGCACATACCATATGATTCCATTTATACAAAGCTCCGGCACAGGTAGCTGCTCCAGGGGGAGAGACATCAGAGCAGTTGTTGCCCTGGCGTCAGGGTGGGAAGGGAGTTAACTGGGATGGGGTTAGAGACAGAACTCTCTGGATGACAGAAATGGTCTACGTCTTGTTTTGGATGTGGGTACACAGGCATACAATTATCAAAACTCAATGAATTGTATGCTTAAGACTTGTATACCTTTTTGTATGGAACTGCTACTACAATAAAAATGTGGAAAGATTATGAACTCAGAGTTCTGTGATTTACAGTCATAAAGGTATGCTTCCCTCTTTTTCCTTTGGGCTATATAATACTGGGCAAGTCACTTAAACTCTCCAGACTCTGTTTCCTCATCTGTAACAGTCACATTGACCCTGTGGGGGCATCTTAAGGAGAGGTTCAAATGAGTGCATGTGGAAAGTGCTCAATTAAGCCTCAGTTATTATAATAGCTCATCACCCCTTCTCTACTTTGAACCAGTAAGGAGAAGTACTCTAAAAATACTTCCTTTACAACCTTACTCATGGGCTACTGTGCTGAACATTCAGGATTTCTGAGGCGCTCCCTCAAGTCAGAGCAGCCCTGCACTTGGGTTTGTTTTGTAGGGCCAAGAACTGACACATCTAGCAAGTGCTCTACCCTCCACCACTGTCATGGGTTAAATTGCATCTCTCCCGAATTTACTTTAAGCCCTAGCTCCCACTACGTCAGAATATGATGTCTTTGGACATGAGGTCTTTAAAGAGATAACTAAGCTAAAATGAGGTCATGGGGTAGGCGCTACTACAGTATGACCGAAGTCCTTATAAGATGAGAAGATGGGACACGGACAGGGAGTAAAGACCACAAGAGGACACAAGATCACCATTAGCAAGCCAAGGAGAGAGGGGGTCAGAAGCAACCAGCTTTACCGGCTCCTTGATCCCCAAATTCCACCCTCTAGAGGTGTAAAACAATAAATCTCTGTTGTTCAAGCCACCCTGCCTGTGCCCGTGTGTCATGGCAGCCCGAGCTGACTGGTACTACCATCTTCCCAAGGCCCCAGGGCCACACTCACTGCTGCTCTTGGTGTAGAGCCGGAGGAGCTCTGCCAGGCCACTCTTCTTCACCACCGCTGTGCTGCTCAGGTTCTCCTGGTCCAGAATCCTGAGGAAGTCATCCAGCTCTGTCAGCAGCTGATCCAAGGCTGGATACGGAAAATGGGAGAAAGCTTTCAGTGGCTGCTCCTCTCCCAAAGCCTGGCGTGTGTGCCCCTCCAGACCCTGCAGCTTCCCACCATGCCACCTCTGGTCACAGGAGGTAGGGTTCTCAGTCCTGAGAGCTCAGTGGGAGAGAGGCAGGGCCCTGCTGTTGAGATGGACAGCCTCGGCCAAAGCTCCAGGTCTTCCTTTTGCCTGGAGGGATGGTGGGCAGGTTGGTCCAACATTCTGAGGGCATTTCCCCCGTCACCAGTGTCTGCCCTCACACAGTTCTCGTGGGGAAACAGAACAGCTGCCAAAGAGCTTTCCTGGCTACTGAGCTCTGCCCTCAGAACTGTGGTTAGAATCAGGGTTATCTGATCTTGATCTTGATTCCCTCCGGGGACTCCAGAGACTATTGTTTAACCATTGAAGCCCTATGACTCCAAGACTGACCATGGCTTGGCTGCATGGCTTTCTAAAACAAATCTGTTCTCAGATGCCCATGATTAAAAGCTGCCCCAGCTCCCTAGATACCTACTAGCTTTCCTTCAAACTGCTACAATGTCACCCACTGCATCCATCATCTATTTTGTGGCCCAACCTCTGTACCCAACTTTCTCTGGTGTTCACAAACAATGGACTTCTCCCCTGACAAATCCTACTCATCCCTTAGGTCTTGGTCTAGATAATGTTCTTCCTGGGACACCTTCTCTGGGCCTCTGGGACAGTGAGGGCTCCTGTGACAGATAATCCCATGTGACTGCCATTGGCCCTTACAAAGGCTGAATGGTGGCCTCCAGCGATGTTCATGTCCTCATCCTCTGAAGCTATGAATACACCACTTTACACAGGAAAAAGGGCTTACCTGTGGTTGGATGGAGTGAGGAGAGGACCCTGGATTATCTGGGTAAGCCCCAGGCAATGACCAGACCCCTGATAAGAGGCAGGAGGGTGAGAGTCAGAGAAAATGGGACGCAAAACCAGGAGCCAGAGAGGAGCAAAGAAGCTACCATGTTGGCTCTGAGGCTGGGAGAAGGCAGGGATCAGAAGCCAAGGAATGCAGGCGACTTCTAGAAGCTGGAAAAGCAATACTCTCCTCCCAGAGCCTCCAAACACAACAGAATCATGTGGACACTTAAGACTCTGATCTACAGAACTGCGTTTTAACGAACTTGTGTTGTTATAAGTCACTAAGCTTGGTAGTGCGTTACAGCAGCAATAAGAAACTAATACAACCTGTCACAGTTCTGACTGTGCTACATATTGTAACTGCCTGTGTCACTATAACTACATGTTCCAAGGACAGGCTTTGCATCTAGTTTACATTCCCAGAGCCCAGCACAATGTCCAATAAATACTAACTGATGAAATGAATGAACAAAAGTAAAGTAAATTCACCCTCTTATTGCATATCTGAAAACACTCCAAGAGCAGTGTGTAAGACAAATAAATCCTAGCCTGGATTGGGACCAAAGAAGAGTCTACTGAAAAGCCAGGTATCTGGCAGGTCCTATGTAACTAAAACACTGGAGCACATAGGCTTTGTGAAAAGCCCTACTTTTCCACTTCACATACACAGTACCAACACTGGGAACCCAAATAAGTCTTCCCTTAAAGATTTCAACCTACTTTTCTACTTCACATCATACAGCACCAACCCTGAGAACCCCAACAAGACTCCCTCCGTGGTCGAGATGAAACCCCTCGTCTACCGAATACACTGGTTGTTGTAAAACTTGGGCATCTGAAGCTTGCCCGCCATCTGGAACCTCTGGTGGCACCTGCTTTTGTCATGGTCCCTCCTCTTTGCACCAACTTGAGCTCCTTAGCTCCTTGGGCAATCTTTTAGCAGTGTCACTCTGGGAGGTAATCGATGGCTGAGGAGAAACAAGCATGGTCTCTGGAAGTCCGCACTCCTTTGGTTACTCCACCCCATTGCTCATCAGACCCACAATCCAACTGAGCAGATTTACAATAACCAGAGGGAGAGAGGAGAGGGCACTGGACACCAGAGGATGGGGCGGAGATCAGGCTCTCCCAGGTGGTCAAATGTTTGCCCAAGGAGGATGCACCACAGGGACTTTCTGAACAGACAGAAAAGCATGGGTAGGGGTTGAGCCCATGGTGGTGACCACGGGTGTCATGAGAGGCTGTGCCCAGTATCCCTTCAACCTCAATGGCTCTTGCCATCTGAGCCAATGGGGCTTCTCTGCTGGAGCCACTGACTCAGCCCCAACTCCTGCTGTGGCCAGACTGGCTAAGTAAGGGCTGAGAGCCTCACTGCCAGGGTCACCCTGGCCTCATCCAACTGAGGGCACTGCTGGGCCTGGACAGAAGAGCCAAACCAGAGAGCCTCAGAGATGGCATAGACATCGAAGGACTCAATTAAAGAAGGAACAGCTGGAGAGAGATGACTTTTGCCTGAAATAAAGTCAGGAAGGCCACCCCATAACCCAAGTCACAAACCTGAGTGGTGGCAGTTTGTGCACGAATATTTACTGCTACTAGGTCCATAAGTGCTGGTTCAGGGAAAGATCTCAAAGGAAAAATAAAGCCAGGTCCCTGAACTGAAAGGCCTTTGGTTGGGTTTTGTTTTGTTTTCAACAGTTATTCATGAGTTTCCTGTTGGTTGCAGGAACTCAACGGGCTTTAGCAGTGAGTTTAAAGAAGTCAACCCAGGGAAAACAAAGGAAAAATATGAGGAAAGTGACTCTGGGCCTCACTCTCAGATCCAGCAGACAAGAAAAAGCGAGGGAACTGGGGACTTGGCTACATTTCTCTGACCCTCTGAACTTCTCAAGGCTGTGCCTTGGCAGCTACTTCAGAGCAAGGTGGAGAGAGGAAAAAGCAGAAAAACTGAAAGTGTCTCTTCCCGTGTACATCCTTAGCTTTTCCCAAAAGCTGTTGGATTCCTGAAAAACAGCCTCTGTTTATATTCCATGTGAGCAAAAACGGACTAAGCCCAAGGGCAGAAAATGTGCAAAGGAAGGCAAAAGTCAAAACGGGTCCTCAACTCTTGGGGGGGTGCCCAAATCAGTAGAGGGGGCACCCAGTGAACATAAACAGAGGTGAGAACAAGATTAATTTGGAAATGTCTCCAAGGAACAGGAATGAACATGAGAGGCCACCTCTGGGCTTATCGAAGAGAAGAATTTATAAGCTGGTCCTTTTGGATCACATAGGAGCTCACCAGAAAGCAGCAGAGGGATTTTAGGAAAAGACAGTGGCATTCTCAGGAGAGTCCAGTGCTGAGCGCACATAGCATATTTGAGAAACCATGACCAGCTCTGTGTATCAGGGACATCAGGAGCACAGGGGTGGGTGCAGACGAGCCTCAAAGGGCAGGAGGTAGGCTCCGAAGCCAGAACTGTGGACTGGGGTGAGGCAGATGGTGTGGCTTTATCTACTCTGGTCAGCAGTCACCGCAGAGTTCTGCAGGGCCTAGAGCAACGTAGCAGGTAGGGCCACAGAAAAACCCAGTTGTGTACCCTCTGCAAGTGCACAGCCGTGGGAAGGGGCTACTGAGGCTGGAATACAAGCCAGCTTGGCACTTCCCCAGTGAGCAGCTGAGCAGCGGTGCTGGGGCTGGGGCTCTAACCCAGGTGTGTCCAAGTCCGAAAGACTCACTGCTGCAACCCACTGGCTGGAGTCATTCCCAGCGAGTGGGAGGGGTTTATCTGCTTCCTGGTCCTCCGTACTCCACAAGGAAGAACATGGGGGCAGGCACAGGAAGCAGAGTCAGAGGAGACGCACGACAGGCAGGGCCAGTGGGAGCTGGCAACCACTCGGTTAGAGGGAAGATGTAAGGGAAGACGTCCCAAGGGGGAGCTGCAAAATGCAATCACACAGAGGCCTGGGGATGCTACGGTGAACTTGGCAGCCATGGTCCCTGCCTTGGAGAATTAATGAGACTAGTACTTGGGGTGCTCTCTGCTGAGGACAGTGTTGATACCCTCCTTTGCTTCTGGAACAGTTGTTTAGGTAAATGGTAAGCACCAGGGTTGAAGAAACACAGGACTGGGGACCAGACTGAGTCATTTTCCTTCCTCTCTCGATCCACAGCATTCTTCAAGGTCCACCCAGGTCCACACTGCTTCCCTCTCCAGGAAGCCACCTGTGACCTGCAGCACTGGGCTCCTCTGCCAGCTCTACCTCCCTAAATCTTTCGGTGAAAACCAGTCGTTCCCAGTCATCTGAGCATATGTCAGGTCTACGCTGCGGCAGGCTAGACAAAGTCCTTCCTGGTCAAGGGTCAGGCTCTGTAGGTTTGGGAATCTAACAAGGTGCCAAGTACACCCGAGCCTCTTGGTGATTCCTCTATGGACACATCCTTTGAGGGGTAGTGCTACAGGCTCTTGGAAATAACAATCAATAGGGCCCAGGCCCTGAGTTGCACCAAGCCCAGTGACATTTTTCAACCCTCAGGGCTCAGCGGGGCTGTGGGCCACCCCTCCTAGGAATGTGGCGATTCCATTGAGGCTCTGGAATGCGCTCATCACATTTCCCTTCTCCTCCACCATCCCCCACACTTTTCATTTCAGTCTCTTCCTCCTTGTGGTCCAGTGGAGGGAGGGAAAAATAAGCGTGTTGTTCATTCTGGAAACTGTAGGCCCTTGTACAGGCTTTCCATCCTGGCTCTGTTAAAGTTCAGAGTTGTCTGCTCGGGGTCTGACAAATCATCAATAAGATTCTTGTTTAGAACTTCCAAGGCCCACGCAGAGCTGTACCGCTCAACTGCTCAATTCATTGCCCTGGGCCTGGCGGGGCCCTGCCTCCCAATGACCTCCTTCCCTGGCTTCTCTCATCTTGAGGCAGTCTCGCTTCTTGGTCAATAGGTTCCCAACCATAAATGTCTTCCCAACACACTAAGAAAGTTGCTTTTCATGGGTCCCCTGCTGTCTCATGCACAAATTTTTATTTATTCAGCTGCATCTGCTGATGACCCATGATTGAGCAGGATTTTCCCTCCAAACATCAAACTGAGCAGACCTGTTCTTTGTTTGCATCCCCTCCCTTCTCCCAAACAGTTCCCAAGACTGAGTTACTGGGCACAATATCCTCAATTGCTGGGGACCAACAGCAGTTCTGAAGATTTTGAAAAGCAACATCATCATGTTGATGTGGTAGAAGGATGCAATATGCTAAACAGATATCTCCTGATCAGAGACGATCCTCAAGTCCTCAAGATAGGATTTGGGAAAACATATTCCTTCACTCTCTCTGAGAAGGAAATGCAAAGACCCAATGCTCCCTTTCTTCAAAAGTGCCCAAAATGGAGTCAGCCTCTAAGAAATACCTAAGTTGTGCCCAGCATGTTTTCAGTTTTTATGGTAGTAAAAAGCCTATAACATTTGCCATCTTAATCATTTTACAACCCCATGGTATTAAGTGGATCTATAATGTTGCATAACCATCCCCACTGGCTAGTTCCAGAACTTTCTTACTGCCTCAAACAGAAACTCATTAGTCAGTCCCTTCCCACTACGCTCTTCCCTTCCACCTCTGGCAATTCCAAACCTGTTTTCTGTCCTTCGTCTGCCTATTCTGGTATTTCATATAAATGGAATCACACAATATGTGACCTTTCGTTTGGGCTTTTTTCACTTAGCATGGTTTCAAGGTTCATCTATGTTGTACCGTGTGTCAGTACTTTATTCCTTCTTGTGGCAAATAAAATTCCATTGTGTGGGTATACTACACCCTATGGGTAAGGACCACTAAGCTAAATAAAGGTGTGATGACTTTCTTTACGAAAAGTGTATATTATATGATACTACATTCTGTTCATCTATTTATTACTGATGAAGGTATTTTTAACAGATATTTTTAATAAGGACATAACACACAGTAAAATCCAGTTTTACTGTACATATGTTAGAACCATTTATTGTACTGTTCTGTTTCAGTTGTGGTAGCCATCACCACAATAAAGACACAGAAAAAAAGATACAGAGCACATCCACCACCTAAACAAGTTCTTTTGTGCCCTTTAAAATTTTTTTTTAATTTTAAATTTTTTTAAATTTTCGGTACTGGGGATCAAACTTGGGTCCTTGTGCTTGCGGGGTAGGTGGCAGAACCATTGTGCCTTTTTTAACAGCCAACGCTTCCTCCACTATCACAACATGGCAACTACATGGTCTTTGAAGTCTGATTTCTTTTATGTAATGTGAGGCAGGGACCCATCCATGCTGCATGTGTGAAAAGTTTGTTCTTTTTCCTTTCTTTGTAGCTTTTCATCCTAT
The DNA here is from genome assembly GCF_000247695.1 of Heterocephalus glaber. Next base: position 32,250,482 of record NW_004624737.1, on the reverse strand, counting down.
GACTAAAGGGCACGTTTTTCAGCTCCTCTGCTGGACACTTCTGCACAGACTCAGCAAAGCCCCGTGTCTCCACACCAGTGTGCCATGCTGTTGAAGGCACCTCACTGTTGACCTCCAAGGACATGCCTGATCATACGTAAGTCCACCTAATGTGTGGCCAGGGAGGAACGGAGGAAAATATATTCCAAAGGCAAAGCAGTGGCTGCATACTGAAGTCAGCTGATGTTATGGTTTAGATCTAGAACATCCTCCAAAAGGCTCATGTGTCCAGAGGCGGGGCTTGTGGCAGGTAACTGAATCACAGGGCACTGCACTCCTCAACAGATTAACCCACCAATGAGTTCAGAGGTAAATGTGCTATTAAGAGGTGGGGCCTGGCCAGAAGAGGGGGTCACTGAGGTGTGTCCCAGAAAGACACATCTCCCTCCATGGCTCCTCCCTTCTTTCTCTGCTTCCTGGCCACCCTGGGGTGAGCAGCTTTCCTTAGCCCAGGCCTGTCCACCATGCTGTTCCTGCCTTGGAGCTGGCCAGCCATGGACTGAAAACATGGGCCAAATCAACCTCTCCTCCTTTAAGCTTAGTATTTTGTTCCAATGACAAGAAAGCAGGTATTAAAAAAACACCCCCCAAAAACTTCTGGTGTTTCTGGGTGTGGTGGCACACACCTGTAATCCCAGCACTCTGGGAAAATGAGGCTGGAGGATCACTGGGCAATTTAGCAACACCCTGACTCAAAAGTTTTTTAAAAAAGCGTGCTGGGCATGTAGCTCTGTGTGAAGGTGCTGGGTTCAATTCTCAGTATCAAAAAGGAAAAAACAAATCCTGGTGCCTGAGTCCACCCAGGAAAATTCTGCTCTCACTTCTCTGCGTATGACCTGGGGCCTCAGAATCCCTCGAAGCTTTGCTGGTGATTCTAATGCACAGCCAGGGTTTAGAGGCACTGGGCTGCATAAAAGATGAAGTCTTTTTAGTTCATAAAAGTATGCACATTTTCCTTCAAACTTTCATAGTGCTTCTACGTGACTCAATTCTGATTTACATGTAGAACTTTCTTGGTTACACGAAGTCAGATGCACTGGAAACTATTTTTCCTTTCCCTTCAGGACAGAAAGAGTGTAAAAGGGGAGGACTAAGATGTCCACGTGTTTATAGTCACTGAACTCAGTTCCTCATTTTGCTGATCGGCACCCAAAAGATTCAGAGGCTCCCCCTCAGCAGACGTGGACCTCAGGAGATTGGGCCAGGAATGGAACTTTCCCTAGTATAAACATGCCAGGAGATGTTCTTTATCTCTGTCTCTGAGAAATGGGGAGGGGCAGGTCTTGCTTCATTTAATAGCAGTGTAAATGCTCTGCTCTCTGCTGGGCCTGACCTTCAAGGGTCATCTTGTCATCATTTTTGTGAGATCTGCTTTTTCTCACCTATCTTTAAGTCTCATCACTTAAAACACTTTCTCCAAGAGAAGCCCGTCCTCAGCATTCTCAGATTAGCTGTTCAAGCAGAGATGGGACAGATGCTTTTCTGCAGCTTGCACTACTGGAAAAACAACTCGAGCTGCTCTCTGCTGACCTCTCAAATGAAACAAACCTCCCCAAGAACAAAATTCCAACTCTAGCTAAGGAGCCAGCTGGAACCAGAGCCCCTCGAATAGGGCCCTTTGGAAATTCAAACAGTCACAGCTGAAAACTCAAACCAAGCATAGTGAGTCAGGAAAGACCCCAGGGCTGCCAAGAGTCACCTCTACTGTGCCACACTTCCCAGGGGCAATGCCTCTCCATCCAGCCCCAGAGCACAGGGCCATTACTTGGTGATTCATATTGTTTTCTGTTGGCCCCATGAATGCAAGTCTTTTGTGCCCAGGGAAACGGAAAGCTGTGTGTGGGTAGGGGCCGCCACTTCTGGGTTGGATTCCTCCACTGTGCCTAAACAGAGCTTTGTTCATCAAAGTTAGTGCTTAGAAAACACCTGCTGAACACGATGCTCACACACACACACACACACAAGCTCCTCCCACTTAGAGGGTCTGGACAGGTCAGTCCAGTAGGCCATAATTTCAGTTCCCACCTCGGCCAGTTCTCACTACTGGGAAGAGCAGTCACAGGCCTCCCCTGGGGGCTGGTGGGGCTGGGATGACATGAGACATCTCACTCCTGCAGAGGGGACCACTCCTCTAGGAATCTGAAGCCAGGATGAGGGGCGTTCAACCTTCAGCTTGCCAGCAATTCATGGAGGCCAGGAGAGTGGGCTCCAAAGATCCCAGATTCCTGCAGCTACCAGGGTCCAGGGCAAAGAAGCTTTGGGGCCCAGCAGGCTTCTGTTCCCCAGCCCTGTTAGGACATTCCTGAGATGCAATCTGCCAGAAGACTGGCTTCATTCAGAGGCAGCAGGGGCCAGTTATGCGGTGGGAGACACAAAGGTTTAGCTGGATGTTTCCCTGTGTGGCAGTCACACAATGGGCATGAACTGCAGCCACACACTTCGGTCTCAGAATAAGAGGCTGCTGGAGGTCACTCAAGTTCACACAGGGAAATACTGTTAGGGAAAAAGAACACTGGAAGATTATCACAGCGGTTCTCTCATGGTAGAAGGACAATAGGAAATTCCTTTCCCGTACCATCCCCTAGTCCTTCCCAGAGACAAGAGCATTGGTTACAACACAGGTAGAAGGGACTGTCAGCAGCCACTACGGTTTCAGTTCAGGCTGTAAATGCAGGCTTTTCCCTGTTCACCTGATTAGAGACAAACTAAAGATGTATGGGATAAAAAAAAAAAAAATCACTGTACTATCCAGATTTACTTACTGCTGCTTTCCAGGATTTGGCCAAAGTGATGGAATGCCATTGAACTGATGTACTGCTGAGAGCCTCTGCATCCTGCTCAGGACTCAGCCCTCAGGGTCAAAATCAGCCCAAGGATCCAACCAGCCTGAGCCTGGAGGTAACGAGTGGAGGCCCCAGAGGCGGCCCCTCCCTCAGCCCGATTCAGTGCCCACAGGACCACTGGGCAAGAGCCCTTCCCTGGCGCTCCACGGAAGCTGAGCTAGGGAAACAAATGCCTCCCAGAGCCCCCAAGCCTGGAGCCCAAAGTGTCTCTCACCTGCCCTCATGTTCCCCTTAAAATGCTGGAGAGCCCTGGGGTCCCAGCTCCTCTCATCCTTGGTTCTTGGTCTCAAGGGGAGCAGTCGCCTCCATGTCTTTCCCACCTGCATCGAGTTCCAGGTTCCAGCTCCCTAAATCTTAGTTCCAAATCTTGGTTCACTCTTGGCTTCACAGCACCTGGCTATGTGGACTTGGAGAACATAAGGAACCTCTCTGGAGCTTAGTTTTCCTCATTTATAAAGTGGAATTAAAGATAGTACCTACTTCATGAGACTGATGAGAAGACTGAAAAACAAGACCAAAGCCAGATGTGGTGGCACAGGCCTGTAATCTCAGCACTGTGGGAGGCTGAGGCAGGAAGACTGCAAGTTTGAGCCCAGCTTGGGCAACTTCGTGACAGCTTATCTCAAAATAAAAAAATAAAAAAATAAATTAAAAATGCAGTCAGTGTCAAGGCGGGTTCGATCCCCCGTATTGGAAATAAAAACTACAAAATGGTTACACTGTTACATGTTAGCCACTAAATAAGATCTGAATTCTGTCTATAAAATGGCTATGAAAAGCTTTCACTATTTTAAATATAGACCTGCACAATATAACTGTAACAGGGCAGCTTCAAAAAGCAAATGGAGATGTCCCTGTTTGATCTTGCAGGGCTACTAAATTATGTCCGACAGAGGGCAACAGCAGAGGTGGGATCTGGGTTAAGCTCTTCCAGGGAACCACATTCACAGAAACACTCAGTGCTGAGAATGGAGGAGAATTTTCCGAGCTTCCTACAGTGCAGCCCAAGCTTCAACAGGTTAAAACTGATACAGAGTCAGCACCATACTGTGATCAGAGAGGTGGCTACCAAATCCTTCTGCACCTTCTTTACCCCTCTTTCTACTCCCCCTTTCCACCACCATGCCTGCCCTTCTGTGACCCCACTACCATCCACCTGCCTTGACAGTCACCATGAGCAGTGTTCCTTTGAGGAGACAGCACGACACCATGAATAACACTGCGCCCCACAAGGGATGATCCGTGAGTATTTGCAGAGGACACTTGTGGTTTTCTTCTTGTTCCTAGCATCCGTTCACCCTTAAATGCAGCTGATTTTACTTTGGGAAACCCTTTTCCCCATTGTCCATATTTGTGATTTTGGTGAAACTGGAAAACGTACTCTTGAGCCATAGGCAGTCACATGACTTTGGACCTAACCAATAAGAGCATTTCATTCCACCAGACCACAGTGATTGGCTTAGGAATGAACATGTGACCAGAGCCAAGCCAATGAGCATCTGCCTTGGGACTCTTCCTCAAACTATTACCAAATGGGCATCTCCTTTGTTAATTTTGCGGAACTGCTAGAGCATCAACAGCCTGAAGCAACTGTGGCCATCTGTAGGACCAGTCGCCTGAGAAGGGAACAGACACTAGATTCTCCACAGCATCATTTTACTACTTAGAAACAGCCATCTCTCAAACTATCTGTTCCACTATACTGTTTAGTTATGTGTGACTGGCATCCCATTTTTTTGTTTAAGCCAGATTGGGTTGGGTTTCCTCCGAATGAACTGCCATAGCACATTTTTTGAGCCTGGAATCTGAGCCAGGCAGCCTGCATATAAAATTCCATTTCATCCTGTTAGACAGGCATAGATCTGAAACCAAAGGAAGCTGCATGGTCCCAGGGTCACAGAGAAAGTATCAGAGCTCAGAATCAGCACGTCTTTCTGGACTCGAGCTGAGTTTATTCCACTAATCTGAGCCTGCCTTGCACTGGTAAAGATTTGCTTAATACAACAGACTGTATAGGGGATAAGAATGTAGTCCAGCGGCAGAGCATGTGCTCAGCATACATGAGGCTCTGGGTTCCAAATCAGCACCACCACTTCCCCCTGCCCCCCAAACTGACTATGCCTAAAGGGAAATTCAGAACCAGGCTACCAAAAGCCAAGTATGGAGGAATGTTCCAAAAGAAAGCACTTTGAGAAGGCTTGGCTACAATGTCATCAAGGCCTGGAGACAGGGGGACCAAGGACAAGTGGGGAGGGAACAATGCAGACAAATCCCCTACCAGCCTTACGAGTAGAAAAGGGAAATGTCACAAGCTGGTGGGGAAAAGCTGAGCTGGCCAAGCCTCATGAAAGGGAAGATGTGAAGGAAGGCCTGTGCTTACTCCAGGGACTGCTGATAGTAGAGCCCTGTAGGGCAGCTGGATGGCAAAAACACAGCTGAACCTATAGCTCTTGGCCCATGGGCTACAACTGCTGAAAGAAGCCAGCCTGATGGGCTAGTTCAGTGGCACACACCTGTAATCGCAGGTACTTGGGAGGATGAGGCAGGATGGCAAGTTTAAGGCTGGCCTGGGCAACTTAATGAAATGCTATCTCAAAGCAAAACAAATTTTTAAGGGACTAGGATTTAGCTTAGTGGTAGAGCACTTGTCTGTGAGTGTGCACCGAGCTCAAGTCTCAGTACCCCACCACCACCAAGAAGGAATGCCACCCCGAACTCCCACACATAAACCCCAGTGCCAGGGACCAGAACCTGGAGGACAAAATAGTTCGTGGAAATGGGTAGAATGTGATTGTTATGTTAGGGAGAGTCAAGAAAAGGGTCAACCTAAAGTGATCCCTGATAGTATGAAAAGTGGCCTCACTTTAGCAGCTATTTTATTTTTGTGGGACTGGGGACTCACTTCAGGGCCTCCACACTGAGCTATGTCCCACTCCTATTTATTTTAATTTTTATTCTGAGAAAAGGCTTGCTAAATTGCTCAGGCTAGGGTCGAACTTGCAATCCTCCTACCTCAGAGTGCCGGGATTACAGATGTGTAACACCATCCAGCAGGTGTTAATAAAGCAGGCAGTCGTGAATGGCTGCCCAGCTTAGACTAGGCTCACTTCTGCTGATCATAGCATCTCCAGTGGTTAAGAACCAATCTTCAAGGATAAAGTCTGTATACAGGTGAAGCCCAGCAATGTCACAGTAGGCCCTCAGAAGTCTTAACTGACTTGAGAATCAATAATGAGTGGAAATTGGTTATCTTGGTCTACTTAGCATTATTTCCCCATTCTTTGAGTAACAGGAGGACCTATTTCACATAGTTACGATGTGGCTGATGCTACCTCTGCCATAGGAAGTGGAACATGACCGGAGTCTGGCCACCCTTCAAGCTCTGGTGATAGGTTCAAGTAAGGCCCGGATTGTCTCTGGGATTTGCTACATATATGGGCTTCAGGAGAAAGACTTCCTTCTCTTTGGATTATAAGCCATGAGAATGTATCCTTGGAGCTGCAGGAGAGCTCTTGCTTTCTAAGAAAGGCTGAGGATGAAGTCAGTGCTCAGAGGAGAGCAAACCTGGTAACTCCAGGAAGAGACAAAGCTGTAACCACATGGCTAGGGTCTTTTAATCCAACCATGATTGAAGCTAACTTTGTATCTGCCAGTTACATGGACCATTAAATTCCCTCTCTCATAGAATATAGTTTTTCAGTCACTGACAACAAAAATATGGAAGTGAAAGATGAACAAATGCTGGCTTCATGTAAACTACTCCCTTTATAAGGCATATCCCAATTTTTCAAGGCCATAAAATGGCCAATGGTAAGACTAATTTCCTGCCTTCTTCACCCAAAATCCCACTGACACTGGGCAACATACACTGAGGATAAGGCTGTCAATCAGAGATGTTTAAACTACAACAAGAAGTAGCAAGCCAAGATAGGGAGGTGCTTCCCCACCACAAGCCCGTCTCCTCTTTTTTCTGAGTGATTCCCTTGTCTCTGCACTAGCCTCCATGATATCTAGTACTGTGCTTTGCAAACTGTGGGCATGACCCTTTAATGGGCATACACACACACACGCACATACACACACAAATATAGTAAGCAGTTCTGAGCTGAGTGAGGTGGTGCACACCTGTAATCTCAGCTACTCGGGAAACAAAGCAGGAGGATCCTAAAATGAAGGCCAGCCTAGGATACACAGTGAGACCCTGTCTCAAAATAAAAAGAAAATCTCAGAATGCACAGCATCTGATAATGGAGCATACACATAAAAACTTTATTAGTCCTATATATGCGCATGTTATGTGTGTCCTGGGATACAATGGATAAAATACATTTCTGACCATGGTTACAATCATAAAGTTTGAAAAACACTTCTACATATCCATGATCTTTTTTTTTTTTTGGTATCAGGGATCGAACTTGGGTCCTTGCACTTGCGCAGCAGGCGGCGAAACCACTGAGCTAAACCCCCGGCCCATGATCTTTTATTTGAAACCCCAAAGCCAGAGAAGTTTTGTAATTCAGGACATTTCAGATTTTAGAAATGTAACATGGTACACATTGCTCCAGCAGGGTCCAAATTGCATTACTATTTCTACACAGAATATACAAACATACTCAATGGGATAAACAAATTATAAATTGCCTCATATCATTTCAGGCAGGTTTTGTCTCCAAATTTCTTTGTGCTGGCCTTACAAAAAAAAAATTTCCCAAATTATGGGATTTCAGGATTAAGGAAATGGGATTGTGGTCCTAAGGAGGGATTCTGGAGATCTTTTTTTCTGTCTTGGAATTGACTTTTAACATTCTAATTTTTTTTTAAGACTCTGTGAATGATGGTGAACCCATAGTAGGCTTTCAGTGGATTCATGCAGAGCCACAATGCCTAAGAAATTCATGGGGCTGTAGGGCCTTTCAACCCACCTCCTCAAATAAACTTTGCTCCTTAGAGGGACTCACGCAATGACTGATGGTCTACACTAGAACTATCCAATTATTCAGCCACTTGACACATGTGGTGAATGAGGACCACATGGGAAGTGTCTATTTTAAATTGAGAAGTGCTCAGTCCGGCTTGCTCTGCCCACTTTTGACCAGGGGACCTAGCCGGTGAGGACCCCCGGGCACGCCCACCAGCCTCCAGCTTGGCTTCACAGGCGCCTACAACAACAGCCCCCCCC
>NW_004624737.1:32055130-32237176 GCF_000247695.1 Heterocephalus glaber | reverse complement strand
AGAACTCTTGAAGATATTGGCATAGGAAAAGACTTTATGAACAAATCCTCAGCAGCATGGGAACTAGCATAAAGAACTAACAATTGGGATCTCATCTTATTAAAAAGCTTCTGCACTGCAAGAGAAACCACAAACAGAGCTAAAAGACAACCTACAATGTGAGAAAAAATTTTTACCAGCCATTCATCAGACAAAGGTCTACTATCTGGAATATACAAAGAATTGAAAAAAATCAGACCCCCCCCAAATTCAAAGACCCAATTCAAGAATGGGCATCTGAAATGAACAGACATTTCTCAGACAAAGAAGTAAAAGCAGCAAATAAACATATGAAAAAATGTTCAGCATCACTGGTCATTCAAGAGATGCAGATGAAAAACAACACTGAGATTCCGCCTCACCCCAGAAAGAATGGCTGCTATCAAGAAATTAACCAATAACAAATGCTGGCGGGGATATGGAGAAAAAGGAACCCTTCTCCATTGCTGGTGGGAGTGCAGACTGGTGCAACCACTATGGTAATCAGTATGGAGATGCCTCAGAGAACTAGGGATAGAAGTCCCATCTGACCCAGCTATTCCCCTGCTGGGGATCTTCCCAAAGAATTAAAAGAATCATACCACAGTGATATATGCGCACCCATGTTTATAGCACCACAGTTTGTAATAGCTAAAACTTGGAAACAGCCGAAGTGCCCATCATCTGGATACTGGATAAAGAAGATGTGGTTTTTTTAAATAAAATGGAGCACTACTCAGCCATAAAGAATGAGAAACTAGAGACTTTTATAGCCGAATGGATGCACATTGAGGCCATACTCTTTGTGAAATAAATATTACACACATGTGTAAATAAAGAATAGTTTCTCTGGTGTGAGAAACTGAAAATGTAAATAAGGATTAAAGTGATTAGAACAAATAATTGATAACTTGAAATAGGAAAAGGTCCAAAGGTGTAGGGGTGGTGGGAGGGGAAGGGGAAAATAAAGAAGGGAAAGGAAAAATAATGAGAAAAGAAAAAAAATGGAAACAAAGTCTATGTAAATAGGGAAGGGTGGAGGGGGTAAAGGGCACACAGGTAATGGGTAAAAAAATAAGAACCAAGCTATATCATGTATAGATACAAGCACCCAGTGATAAATGTAAACGTATTGTATACCTAAAATGTACCAATAAAAGAATTTTTAAAAATAAATAAATTGTGAAGTGGTAGACTTAATGCCAAAACATTAAAAAGAATGAGAAATAAATTTTATATTGATTACACATTGAAATAATGGTATTTTAGAAGTACTGAGTTAAATATACTCTTAAAATTAATTTCGCCTCTTTTACACATTTAAAAAATTTTAGACATAATTTAAAATTGTATATATAGTGCATTTATATTTTTAGTGAATTTTTTTTGGGTGGGTACCGGGGATCAAACTTGGGATCTTGCCCTTGTGAGGCAGGAGCCGGAACCACTGAGCTAAATCCCCAGCCCTGCATTTATATTTTTAACGGGATAGCACTGGTCTAGAACATCTATTGTAGATGGAGCATTTTGCTGTTGTTTGTGCTAGGAACTGACCCCAGGGCCTTATGCATGCTAAGTTCAGATTCTACCATGGAGCTACACCCTCAGCCCCTGGACAGAACATTTTAAGAGCATGAAAAATGTCATCTTTCTGATGAAAACAAAACAATGTTCAGAGAAGGAAAAGGAATTCACCCAAGCCACACAGTGAGTTTGTGGAAAATCCAGATTATCTTTCTGTTGTAACAGTTACATCTTGATCCATTTTTATTTTAGTTCAGTATATGGTGAGATGTATGGGTCAATCTTCTGCATGTGGATATCCAATTTTCTCAGCACCATTTCTTAAAGAGGTTATTTAATAAAAAGAAAATTTAAAAATTATAGGAAAAAAAATCCAAATTTCTTATCCCAGTCCACAGCTTACTAAATCTTAATTTCAAGTAGGTTTGAATCTGGGGCGGGGAAGGAAAGAATAGATCCATTCTTTAACAAGTGCTTCATGTGAACAGTGAAAGGAGCTTGGGGAGGACTTTTCAATGTGCTGGTCGTGATTTACAAAGGTGAGAAGGAGCTAAAAAAAAAGGAAAGTTTTCTGCTCAGAAAAATAGGCATGACCTGGCTGAAGATCTGGTTACTCGATGCATCCTGCACTTTGTTTACATGAATAAGAGCCAGTTATTCATCACAAAAATATTCCAAATTAAACACTTGAAGCCCTATTACATAAACAATTTAAAGGTATCAGAGTGTTGAGTTGGATCATTGTTTTTGTTTAATGTTTCAGCCAAAATTGGTCAAAAGAAACTGCTGATGTACAATTTCAGACTCTTCCAGTGTATTTCATTTTGGGACAACACTTTAAGCTTTCACTTGGCTTCTCATTCAAATCTCCCTTTCTTTCTCTGGCCAGTCTCAAAGCTTCTTATCTCCCTGCCCTACCCCTCTCTCTGATCCAATTTCTCCAACGTGGTGGCCTCAACCTCAAACACTCAAAAGCCACTTTTTTCACTGGCGTAGCCACATTTTCTAACACAGCAGCCATGCATAGCTGTATCTTCTCGGAACTATTATCCCTCTGACCTTAAAAGCAGGCTTTATCAGTGCCCCAAGGAGTGGTCAGCGTGACCGCCAACTAACACTCCCTGCCTCTCACTCACTGCAGCCTGTCTACCCCTAACAGCTGTTCTGCAAATGTTTCCTGGTGGTGACTGTGCATCCAGTGGTCCATCCAAAGAAGTTCTGCCCACCCACTCTCTGCCAGGGCCATGCTAAGCAAAGCAGTGGCAAAGGCAAACAGGAAGATCCCTATTTCCTTGCTTCTCGAAGTCACCCAAGAAAAATGCATGCTGCAATTCTGTTTGCATACAATATCATAACACTTCCTTCATTCCTTCCTCTCAAATAAGGTGCTACTAAATTGAGGCTACTTCTCATAACCCATGACATCCTAGAATCCATCATTCTTCAATCAGTACCTCTCTTTCCAACCATGGTTATCTTCTATTCTCTCAAAGGGGTAATTGGCATTGAGATGTTTCTTTCAACAACAGGCTTTCTCCCAGTTTTCAAGTTCCCTAAATGCTAAAATTGTGTCTGTCTCAACACAAACATTGAATCTCTGAATTCAGCACCCCAAAAACAATCCTAGCTCTGATTCCCAAATTTCCCCAAGGAGTCGCTTTTTTTTTTTTTTAGTACCGGGGATCAAACTCTGAACCTTGTGTTTGCAAGGCAGGTGCTGGAACCACTGAGCTAAATCCCCAGCCCACAGAGTAGCTTATTTCTAAGTGAAGCTTAGGTGTTAAAAACCTCCGAATGCAGCTGGGGATTTAGCTCAGTGGTTCCGCCACCTGCCTCGCAAGTGCAAGGTCCTGAGTTTGATCCCTGGTACCAAAAAAACCCCCTACGAATAATATGTACATGTAACCATTTTCCCAGATGACTGTAAACTGCAAACACGTACTAATAAAATTTTTTAAAAATAATTTTTAAAAACCTAGGAATGAAGGAGCCTTTCACCCTTCAATATTCTGAATATAACTGGACATAAAGTAAAAAAAAAAAAAGAACTTTAAATTCAGCACCAAGGATTAATACATTTTATGATGAGCAATTTCCTACTGAACCAAATATGAAGACAGAATTATAATTAACACAAAATATTATACTAGTAAACCAGTAAAAGAGAAAGAATGCAAGTCAAAAGAGGAAAACTGCTTTGATAATAATAAAGCCAGCCAAATGATGACCCAATTTCTCTCACTGAGCTCAGGCTTATAATAAACCTGTATGGTTTATGATCCCTTAGATAAAGAAACAGACCCAGGAAGCTCAAGCAACTGTCACCTAGCTAGTAAATCCAGATCTGAATTCCCGTCACCTTAGCTGGCCTCCCTTGTAATTTCTTTTTCCATGTACAAATAGTAAAATAAAATAATTCCCAGTAATTTGAAAGCAGACCCTACAAGAGCAGGTACATCTAAGGGAATATTGTTTGCCTAGATTTGTGCATAAATTCACAAAAATTCTCCTAGTCCATTTCAATCCTGTCACTATAAATTGCCAGTGACTAAATCATATCCTCTGAGAACAGTAAAACAATAAAAGAAAATTATAAGACTCTGGAAAGATATTACAACAGGTGCTGATACCACTGTTATTAAGATTTCTGGTGTGTGACATTGAGTTGTTCAAATGCTTGACATGTTTATCAGCAAAACTTGCATAATAATTATTTTGCTAATGTATTTGCTAAGCATGGGTGGCCAGATTGCAAAGCATATCCACTTTATCACAAGGTTTAAGATGACTTTGGGTATTAAAGAGACTAGATGACTTCTATTAAAGTTAGCTTAAAAAAAAAATCTGCCCCTCAAATGTAGTTTATAAAGTCCATGTCTAAGCATATCTTGTACTTCTCAACACAGCACCTGAGAAAGGAAAAGTGGCCAGAGGAGGCTAGACCAGCTCCATAGGTGGTAGACATCTGAGTCACCTGGAAAAGCATCCATTTTCCCAAACCCTGCACAGGAGGTATACTTGGCAGAGTGGGTTCATGGCAAGGATGTCTGCTAATGGGAAGGTAAAACCTGGCTGGTACATGATGTTTTAATGAAGACTTCCCTCTGTCTATTAGAACAGGTTTCAATCAAGCAATCTCTTGGCTTAGTGTACAGGTCAAGGAAATCTAGACAGTGCTCTTGCACTGTAAGTACATATCTTTTCCATCATTTCCTTCATTCCTTTGAAAAAAGTGTACTGACAGGGTCAGGGCAAGAGGAAAAGGAGGCCAATGGAATCTCAGAGAACATTCCATCTCACAAAGCACTCCTTTTGATTTCTGCCTTGGCTTCTCCAATCCATTTCCAATTGCATACGACTTCACCAAGGACACAAAAAGGGTCATGTATATGACAGTGCCACCTCACAAGAGCTGAGAGTAAACAGCTGCCATAGCAAGAGTGTGGTGGCTAATTTTAGCACCAATTTGACTGGGCCACAGGGTGCACAGACATTCGGTCAACCATTAACCCAGGTGTGTCTTCGAGGGTTTCCACATGAGACTGACATCTGAACCAGTATACTTGGCAAGGAAGACTGTCCTCCCTACTGTCACTGCCCTCATCTAATCAAATGAAGACCTAAATAAAACAAAAAAGATGGAGAAAGAGGAGATTTCCTTCTACTTGAGCTGAGACTATCAGTGTTTTATTTTTTCCTGTATTTGGACTTGAACTGAAACATTTGCTTTTCTTGGATCTTAAATTTGAAGGCCTTTGTACTAGAACTTAGCCTAGCAGCTCTTCTGATTCTCAAGACCTCAGACTCAGACTGGACCTACACCACCAACCCTCTTGGGTCTCCAGCTCGCCAAATGCAGATCTTGGAACTTCTCAGCCTCCACAATCATGTCAGCCAATACCTTATATCATATCTCCAAATATATCTCTCTAGATAGATATATCTTTAGATAGATAAACAGATATCCACTGGTTCTGTTTCTCTGATGAATCTTGACTAATATAGAGAACTTTTGCAAACCAGGCAGATGTTCTATTTAGGTTGAATTACACTTAGAAAAAGGCAAGAAAAATTCTACATGGCTAGGAGTAAAAACATTTACTTCTATTGTCCTGAAGCCTAAAACCTCCTACTCATCTATCCTAAACTTATTCCAGTGAACACAACTCAAAATCCAAAAGATACGTACAGTACCTTGAGTGCTGAGGCTCAGTTCACACAACACGGGGCATTTAGTTTCTATTCCAAGCAAAATTTTTCTATCCACCCATGGATTTCCCTCCTATATTCTGTTCTGGTGAAATCATAGGAACAAGTGTCAGAAAATAAACATGGTCAGAAAACAGTGGCAAGTCTCTGTCTGGGAAGGTGTGGAGTTCTATAGCATTACTGTGAAGTCTCAACCAATGCCCGTCCAGAAATATCAATGGGACAATTGGAGATGGTCCCCAAACTCCTGACATGTGTCTGTGTCTTCTAATACAGACTCCTATCCCAAAGGAATGGAGGGAAATAGTAAACTGCAAGTCTGGGGATGGAACTCACCAAGGACAGCATTAGCACTGACATGGGACCATCTTCACTCCTTTTCAGCACCTGAGGGTTCCCATCCCATATGGAGGTGCTGTATGAGGTCTTATCCCATAATGGGCCATTGTCTCAAGCCCAATGTACCACTGTGCTCCATTTTTTTATTCTATTATGGAACACTCGGTGTGAATTATATCTTTAGATTTAGCCACAAAATAAAAAGGTTCGGCCCTCTCAGTATATGCCTACATGGCTCAGTAGTTGTCTTGCTATAGTTACAGTGGTTTTCCTGCACCCTCTGGAGAGACATCAGTACAGGATTCTTGGTGTTCTCTACATCCCAGTATTATTCTACAATTCTCCATGCATGAACAGGTGGCAGAAAAACTTTTTTCTACAGCTATTTTACTATGATAGCTATTATATTTTTTTTTTTTCTTGTGAAGAAAGGTGACCCAGTGCAGTAAAAAGAGCTGGCTTGGAATCTGTGGCTGTGCTGACAAGCATAGGACTTCAGCAAATTTTATAACTTCTTTGAGCATTAGTTTCCCCACAGAAATTGGGGATAAATCATAACTATTTTGCAAGGTTAGTGTGAGGATTAAGTGAAATAAAATATGAAAATAACTAGACACAAAGCATTGTTCAAGAAATGTTTTATTTTTATTCAACTCACTCAGTGGGCCAGATTGTGCTGTCCAAAAAGACATGGTTAAATCCTAACCTCTAGTACCTGTGAGTGTGCTCTTATTTGCATTGAGTCTTTGCACATACAATGAGATGAAGGATCTCAAGGTGAGATGAATGCAAACAGGGAGGGCCCTGAATGCAAGGGGGTCCTCATGGGAGAAAGGAGACTTGGCCATGTGAACATGAAGGCAGAGACTGAAGAGCTGCTGCCAGAGCCAAGGAATAGCTGGAAAAGGCAAAGTGCTCCTTGACAAAAGCGAGAAGGATTTGTCTCAAGAGTCAGCAGAAGAATGGCCCTCTTGACACCTTGATTTTGGACTTAACTCCTCTGGAGCTGTGCAGGAATAACTTTGGTTGTTTTAAACCATCATAAACCACTCAGGTAATCAGCTACTGCGGTCTTAGGAAACTAACAGACTCCAATCGACTCATGGAGTTAGGGCAGAGTGTTCATATGTGGCTTTAGGAAGAAAACAAAGACCACTGTGAGCAGCAGACTTCCCAAAGATTGACCTGCTGGAAAAAGTCTGCTTTTCCACCAGATGATAACAAACTGATTAGGCTTAAAATCAATCAGGATAAAACAAAATTCAGAATTTGGAAAAATCCATTCCAGTGTAAAAAGCCCACCCCCCCATTTTACCACAGGTAATTATGGACAATATTCATGGAAAGCTGAGCAAGAGTCGGGCCTGAAGTTTCCTTACAGTAGCCCAATAGGTACAGTGTGAGGCACAGCTGAGCAGAGCCTGATGGGAAGGACCTTGCTCAGACCACTCATGGCCGGGCCCTGCACCTTACTTGGTGACAGCAGGGAGCCAGCTTCTCCCACACTCGAGTCCTCTTATAGAGTAGGTCCTGGCCATAAAAGCAACATACTGGGGAAATGGGTTCCTGGGAGTCAGGAAGAAGCAACTCAGAACATACAGACTCAAATTCCACAGTTGTGTCCTTCTAAAGTGCTTGAGACCACCAGCCTCCCGTACCACATGCAGCCTGCCACAGTCCACACACCCGCTGCAGGGCAGCACTTTGCTGGAACCAGAATCACACCAGAGGGTCCGTCTGCCAGGCCCTCGGCACTTCCAAACAGGAAGAACAAAGTTGAGCCCCTGCTCTCCCTGCCAGCCTGAGTTCATTCAACTTCATTTAATCCTCCACAACAAATTTTTCTATCTTTTCTTTCCATTAATTTTTTAAAATTCTCTTTGACTTTTTCTCCTGGTCTTCTGTTATCCTCTCTGCAGGTGGGTTCTTCAATCCCCTCATTTTCCTTGTTTGTAGCTTGCTTAGGTCATATTTCTGCATATGAATCCTTCCATAAGTTGTACCAAAAGTATCATGGGACATAGTTTTCTTCTTCTTTGGCTTGAGAGCTTTTGGCATTTTCATAGATAACTTATAAACGTCATCTGAGGCCTGGTATGTCCTCCTCAGAACCAGATCCAATGAAGGTCCCATCTCTTCTAACTCAGTCCGTGGTGTTCTGCAACCAGATTTCTTCAACAGCAACTTATAGCTTCGAAAGAAAACCTTCCCCTTCAGAGCAGTGAAGTGCAGAACATACTCTAACCCAGCCAGGCGGATATTTGCTACTGAGGGGCCTCTGAAGAAATCAATAAGAAGATTTTTAGTCTTCTGTAGTGTCAAAATCATCACCGGCAAATATTAACATGGGTTTTGTTCCCTCAGGACATTTACTGTTCTTAATATCGTTTAGAGACACCAATTTCTCAATACTTAATTCAATCATATCCAGCACATGGTTGTCATACATACAACCTATTACTAGGTTATTTTGCCACTTATTATGGGATCCAAACATAAATAAAGAACAATCTGACTTCTTTGAAAAGAACTCCAGTGATGTCTGATTCTCAAATGGTCTTGTAATATTTTTCTTTTTATACAGAACTCCATATGGTTTTCTCAGTGCATACACGTCTTTCAGTACTTTTGTTACTGTTGCATTTACATTTACCCTTTGATCAGCATACCATTTTTATTATTTTCACTAAGTTTCAGTTCTCTCTTCTCAAGGAATCTCTTGGCCCTTTTTGTTTTGGGTTTTATAACTCGGTCCAAGACATCCATCCCAACCTTTTCTATCTTCTACTTATCCTCCTCCTCTTCCTCCTTCCTCTTCTTTTCTTTCTTTTGTGGTACTGGGGATTGAACCCAAGGCCTTTGCACTGAGCTACATGTCCACCCTGATCTTTAAATCCTGAGACAAGATCTTGTTAAGTTGCCTAGGCTGGGCTCAAATTTAAAATCTTCCTGCCTCAGCCTCTGAGAGTGCTGGGATTATAAGCATGTACCACCATGGCTGGCTGGCATCCACTACCTTGTAAGATAGTTGTTACTATCCAATCTCAGTGACGGACACTGAATTAAGTAACCTCTCTAGGGTTAAAGAGCAACAACTGGCAGAACTAAAATCAAAGCCCAGATCTTTGATGTGGATCCAGTGCTCATCCCCTCCTCCTGGAGGCCTTCCCTGATCAATCCACTTACCTACCCCCTGCCCCGCATGTAGCCAATTCTGTTCATACCATGAAAGGAACAGTGCTATCGTGTGATGGGCTACAGTGCCTGGGCGCTCTTCACAATAAGCTGAAGTAAAATAGCACATCATCTCCATTTTACAGATGGGGAAACTGAGGTCGAGGGGGGCCTGGCCTGAAGCAGAGAGCTAATATGGGACAGAGGAGGATTGGAGCCAGGCTACCCAGGCTGTGCCCTTCCCCGCAGGCCCATGGTGGTGCTGCTGACTCCATCACAAAGGCATCTTCGAGCAGCAACTGGTGCCGTGGGACTGACTGAAGGTTAAAGGGCTGACAGCCAAGCTGTCACTTCCATTTGCTCTTTGAGTCCCTTTTCCCATGCTGACATTCTCCAGTGCAGGCTGCTGCTTTATTAGAATTTCAGTAAAATCACAGCTGTGACAGCTGTGGAGGGTTTGCCCTGGGCTCCTGTTGCTGGAAGGACTGAGAGAGGGGCCTGGCATTTAACCTCGTGACCTTGGGACCTCTGTCCCAGAGCTGCTGGAACAAAATAGCTCAGACGTAAGACAACAGAAAGTAACTCTCTCATGGTTCTGGGTCAACAGGGCCGTGCTCCTCCAAAGAATCTGGGAAGAACGCTCCCTGCCTCTTCCTAGCTTCTGGCCGAGAATCTTTAGCATGCTTTGGCTTGCAGCTGCACCACTCCAATCTTGGCCTCTGTTGTCACATGAGGTTCTCCCCATGTGCCTCGGGGTCCAAAGTTCCCTCTTATAAGGACATCAGTCATTGGATAAGGGCCCTCCCTTACCCAGTTTGACCTAATCTTTACTTGTTTATGTCTGCAAAGACCTTGTTTCCAAAAAAGTCACATTCTAGGGGTTAGGATTTGAACATAACTTTGGCAAGG
The DNA here is from genome assembly GCF_000247695.1 of Heterocephalus glaber. The sequence continues at coordinate 32,227,003 of NW_004624737.1, read as the reverse complement.
ATAGGAGGAAGCCCAAACAAACAAACCTCCTTCTCCCTGCCTCCTTGCTCTTCAGCTACAAGGAGCTGGGCTGATGCTGGCCACCAAGGGGCAGGATGAGGGCCTCAGTGAGTCCTCCTGCTCCCCATCAGGCTACAGATATTCTTCTTTTAAAACCCATTCCCCAGACCAAATAAATCAGAATCTCTCTCAGGGAGTCCAAGCTGCCAGAGGCTCTCTAGTTGATTTAAATGACAGGACAGGATTAAGAATCAGTGTCTTGGGGCAAAAGTTCACTAAGCCGTTGGTTCAACTGAGGTAGAACATTACGGGCAACCTATGGCCAATGGCCTTCTGCGATGCGTGGCCAGGTTTCCCCCCATTCCATCTACCATGACCCTCCTGAACTGCAAGGCTTGTTAGAGGCCAGCCTCTCCTCCCTCCCTCCTGGCCCATCAGCGTCATAGAGAATGAACCTTTGTGTCTTCTTGAGCATTACTACCACTCAGCGCTGTTTGGGGAGTGGCACATCCCAGCTGCTCAAGACAACTTGGTTAAATGAATGAGCAAGGGAATGGATGAATAAAGGAGCAAGTGAACAAATGGAGGTGCACTTCGTGAAGGGCATTTTGGAAAAGACAAAAGCTCTATCAGGAGTGTAAGTGGAGTCCTGTCATCCACCCAAGAGTTCGTAAGCCCACCCAGCTCACCACCGCAGCTCAAGCATTCACATGTTACATACACATGGCTGAGATCCATGGGGAAAGAAAGGAGAGTGGGAAGGGCTGGGATGCTCGGCGAAGGCAGGATGGTGTCAAGCTGGATCTGGGAGGATCTGGATAAACAGAAATGGGAAAGGAGTGTTCAAGGAGGTGGCAGAAGAGCTGAGTGTAAGGGTGGTACCAGGCATGCAAACAAGGAAACATGACTCCCCCCTCAGCAGCGGATGGAGAGACTCTTGCCAAGCAGTTGAAGATGGTCCACCTGGCTTTCCAGTTGAAGCCATCTAGCTGGCAGTGAGAAGGGATGGATGGCTTGGAGCAGAGGAGTGGCAATGAGAACAGAACTGTATTAGAGTTAGCTGGTTGTGACATGTATGGTGACACATAAGAGAAGGAAGAAGACCAGCATCCAGAAGTCTGTCTTTGCTTTGGTCCAGCCACAAACTCAAGTCCACAATTCTCTGACACAGGCTATGCATGAGCACTGTGCAGTGAGCCCTAAATACTGTCCAGAAACCCTAGTGAGTCATATGTTACAAGGCCAACAGCCTGAAATCAGGACTTCAACACTTTTCCAAAGAAAGGAGTTTTCAAAAGGAAGGGATTCCCTTCTCCTTTTCAGTATACATACTTATTAAATCACTGTGGTCACTCTGGCACAGACAGCAGCTAAGTTCTCCAAACCCTGCTCAACTCTTGGTGATAGAATACAGTGTCAGACAAACGAAATGTGCAGAAGTGTCCAGGGATGTATCTTGTTCTCTTCTATTCCCAAACTGACACATAACCCAATCCTAAACACTGTGGACATCCAGGGAGTCGAGTTAGTATCGTTATCTTTGTTGAACCCTGAGCACCAACCTGACAGTAAACATAAGTGAGACACCAAGCTCTCAGTCATAGGCGGCTGTCTGGATGACCCAGAATGTTTGAAATAATTTAAAAACTTATCACGAAAATGAAGATTTAAAATCCTCACAGAGAACTGATACAATATCTAGGGCTTGGCCTGAGAGACGCAATCGCATGGTAGAAACCCATCTGCCATGGTCTCCGATACACTGGAGCCCCATCCTCCACTGCAGTCCCCCCAAGAGCCACTACCGTCACAAAGATCTTTCCAGTTGAGGTCCATACAAGTTCCACTACCATCACTGGCTGAAGGGACAGCCCGTCTCTGACCATTCCTGATCATCTACATTTCATCATGTATTCATAACTGCACCTTAGGGGCTGAGATTGATGACAAAGATCCAGTAAGTGTGTTCCTAAGAGGAATATTTTGTGAGTAGATTCATCCATTTCAGGGAAGTGCCCTGTATCATAATTCTCACTAACAAGATGCTACTTCTTAGCACACAGGTAGATTCTAGACGCTTGTGAAATGTGCCAGTGAGGCAGGCTGGTGAGGATTGTGTCAAGAAGATGCCCATGGCAGACTCCAGCAGGTGGGGTATGGGAGACCCACTGCCTTGATCGGGCCGTTTGTTTGTGCTCTGCACCGCTCCCAAAGGATTTCTGAACAAAGAAACAGAAAACCAAACCCAAACCAAAAGAAGGGTAAAGAACATGAAGTTGAACTCCACCTTTCAAGGCAGTCAAAACAGGAAGGTAAAGAAGGGAAGGTAGTTACTTATATTTGCTATAAAGAAACCTACCAGTTCTCTGGGCATGACCAGCTTTCTCCTGATACAGTACTAAGCCGGACTGGACACATCAGAGCTCCCCCAGTGCTTTTTCATGCTAACACTAAGCAGCAGGGCCGAGCTGGTTGGCTAATATGGCCAGGCCACACCGCGCCCATGGACGAGGCCCCAAGTGTGTGGGAGGCAACAGCCCACATCACTTACTGGCTGAGCCAAAAGGGAAACAGAGCTTTGGGTGACTTCCCATCTCCTCTGTGTAACAGGAGACTTCTTGACAAAAGGCGAGAAGACAAAGAGCCTTCGGGAACACCCTGCCTGTGCCAGGGCAGGACTCCACCAGCTGTGTGCAGACAGACAGGCGGGCATTTAGATTTGCATCAGATTGACCTCAGGTTCTTTGAGAATTTGCTAGAGAAAGCAAATTAGGGGGGACATTCCATGCCTAGAATGCCATTGGGAAAATTTCCCAAATCCAGATGAATTTGGTCCATCTGCCAATGGGGGCTGCCTTCACCCACGCCCCTCCTCTACTTCAATTTGGAGAGGCCTAACCCCATGTAGCACCAAAGGGACAGGATGTGGTTGTGGGCAAGAGCTAAATGTGCAAAGGGTTGTTTGTGGAGCAGCAGGACTAACCAATAAGGAGCCTCATCCTGATAACAGGAGGACAGAGGCTAGCATAGAACGCAGCCCCCAGTAAATCATTGTTAATTGCCAGTGAGAAAGGAATGAGGCTCTGCTTGAACTTGCAAGTTTATTTCAGGTTACTCCAAACCCTTCCCAGGCTCCTTGGCAAGAAGGCAGAGGCGGGCAGAGGGGTGGGAGACAGCCTGCTCTCCACCCCTAACTGTGGGGCAATGTTTTGCAATACCAGCAGCAGCAGCTGAAGGCTGTGGGAGCGCACACACATTTAATACAAACAGAAAATCTACTTATCCTTCCCAGCCTCGCAGGCCAGACTGAAGCATGGCATGTGGGATAATTAACTGCACTGACACATTAATGCACACCATGCACAGGCAGATAAGCAGTGTGAATCACCAGGAGTGAGATTCCACAAACAGCTACGAAGAGTAAATTGGTGCAGCACTGTTCTACTTGGCAGAGGAGATAAGAGAATGTGCGAGGCACACGAATACATAACGAAAATGTCCAATATATACACAATGGAATATTATTCAGCCATAAAAAGGAATTACTGCCATTTGTGATGGCATGGATGCCTCCGATGTGCATTATGGCTTCTGAAATAAGCCTGGCACAGAAAGGTAAATACTATATGACCTCACTCATATGGGGGCACTAAAAAAAGTTGAACCCAGCAAAGGAGAAAACAGGTTGGGAGGCCATCCCAAAGGCTGGGAGTGGGGGAAATGAGAATATATGGATCAAAGGTTACAAGCCAGGTAAGACCTTGTTCTAGAGTTCTAACGGACAACAGGGTAATGATAGCTAATAATGTAGTGCATACTTAAAATCTGCTAAGACATAGATCTCAGGGGTTCTCAACACACACACACACAGAGCTGTGCTAATCACTTCACAATGCATATATTTGTCGAATCACCACAATGCATACATTTTATTCTGTCGATTATGCCTCAGTAAAGGTGGGGCAGGGGGAGACCCTGTGCCTGTTCTCAAAGAGTGGGCCCCTCTAGCACACATAAAGCAAAAAGAAAATCTTATCTTTTGTGAAAATCGATTATGAGATTATGGTGGATAAATACAGGTGTTCCTCACGATACTAGTTTTCTGGTCCGCTTAAGAAAAAAATCGCTTCTGATTTTAAAATGCATTATTTATGAAAATTTCTATGCATACCAAGTGGAGAATAGTACAACAAACCCCTACAAAACCATGTGAGCCCATTGGTGAACTTCATGACTTATAAACATTTTGCCATTCTGGTATCTCTGTCCACCTTGGGGTACTGAAAACAATTCCAGTTGAGATAGCATATACATAAGCACTACAATGTGTATAAATACTTCACTGCATCTCTATCAGGTTAGTCTCCCAGGTTTCATCCAAACACCAAGTGTTCCAAATACTGCCTGCAATTCACTTTAATAGCCTTATCTGAACCACGCATATAAGTTAATTTATATCTATACCCCAGGGATGGGAAACTAATGTTTAAAGTATTCTAATCAGATTGCGCACACAAGTGGCTTCTTCATAGTTCAAAAGCTTAAATCAGGGCCGGGGATTTAGCTCAGTGGTTTCGCTGCCTGCTGGGCAAGCGCAAGGACCCGAGTTTGATCCCTGGTACCAAAAAAAAGGCTCAAATCAGAAGTCCACACCCCAGGGGCAGCTTACTACAAGCCTTTGGCTATTCTTATGAATGTTAACAATGTTTCTTTGCTGAAATGAATGGTATTCAGGACAGAGAGACTGGCTGGAAATCCTGCTCAGACACTTCCACTCTTGCATGCCCAGGATAGAAGGATCTGGCTAAGCTCTGTCCTCTATTCTGTCCCCAGTCACATCCTAAGCCCAGGGCCAAATGCAGTATAATCAGCCCATAATGGAAGGTTCTGTTGCCTAATCAGCCTGGGTAGCTCAATGCAGCCATTAGCATTTTCTTGCACTTACCTTAACCCTGCGGAGGTCCCCAGTCAGGTATTACCTTAACAATATGAAAGAACAGTTAGTTTGCATCTCTCAGACAGCCCGAGCTCAGAAGGGTTAAGGGAGGTGCTTTTGGTATAACACTTTAACACCAGAGAGCTGTGGCTTCATCAGGTCCGTAACCAAATCAAGGGACAGACTAGCACCTAAGTTTACTGTTCTTGAGCCTGCTTAGGCTAACAGATGTTTGGGGTGCAGCTGAGTTTGGGCTGAGGCTTGGATTTTTTGTTTTGGTGTTTCTGAGATAGGGTCTCACTATGTAACCCTGGATGGCCTAAACTTGCACTGCTTCTGCTGCCTCAGCCTCCTGAGCTCTGGGATTACAGACATATGCCACTGTGCCAGGCTTGCTTTCATCCTACCATCACCTGAGAGTGAAACGGTAGGGAGCGGACCCACAGTGCCCCTTGTATATCCTACTAGTGGAGGTCACTCGTGTTTGCCAACAGCACGCTCTGAATGGCTCTCTTGGTGCACTTCTACCATTTTACGTGAGTGATTTCTCTCTGTCTAGAACTGCCCCTGTCCCCTTCTGCATAAATTGCATCCATCTGTAAAAGCCCAGATCAAGTCCTCCTCCGTCCCAAAGCCTTCTCCAGCCATCAGGTCTTAGGCAATGGCAAGACAATAATGGAGTGGTACTTGCCATTTCCCACGACCATGAAATAAGAACACTGCACATGTCTCATTGTGACAGGCTGGTGTCTGGCAGGCCTTCTGCAGGGCCCACGGAGAGGACAACCCTAGATGCCTGATCACTGGCTTCTGGGGGCCAAGCTGGCATTCTGCATCTTCCTCATCTCTCCCCCCTGGCTACTGGACACAGAAGCTAAATAATACTGCAAACTTTTCTCAGTCTGGTTGTCAACACACTTAGCTCTCAAAGAAAAGAGCTAGGTAGCTAAGGGAAGAGTGGGGGTGAAAGGGGCAGGGATTTGACTGCCAACTTGGAAAGCAAAATGCAGCTCAGTGGGGAGCAAGCGACTTGCAGGATGAAAGGCTGCTGATATGGGTGGCTCTTAACGCTGATTCTGAAGAAAACAGACTGGAAGGACAAAGCCCCTCATCAATCCAAAAAAAAGAAGAAAAGATTTACTAAGGTCAGAATATGGGTCTTGGAAAATTCTGTTTACTCATGTTTTTAATAGCACAAGAGCAGAGGGAAGATTATTTTATAGTGAATGAAAAAAAGGGCCCCTTTACAACTCATAAGCCTAGTGAAATAAATAGGACTCCAGCGTGAGGGTAATATGAGTTGATGCCACCAAATTTTATCAGAGAAATAAAATGGAATCCTTCTCCCCAGTACATTATCTTCTCCCCTGCATATTACATCCTGTAGAGACAATAGCAACCAAAAGGTTTCTTTTCCTTAACTTGGATGAAACAGCAAAATTCTTGACTAATTTGTTCCAAATTGAAGCTTTATCCTGGGGTTGAGGATTGATGCTCTAAAGTTGTTTTGTGAAGAATCTCAGGGTGGCTGGGAAGGTTAACTCCAGAGGGACCAACAGTCTTGTCCCTTGGTCCTGGTCGGACGTCTGGGAAGGGCCTGGTGTTGTTCTGGGAATCTCCCTTCCTCATCCAGGAGCTTCAGGCACCATTGCCATCGCCTATTCAGTGGGTTCCCAGGTTTCCCTTCTGTCAACACCAAGCTGAGCCCTGGCAGCCTGGCCATTGTTTGTCCCAGAATTTGTGGCTCAGATAAGGGAGCTGCCCAAGCTGGGTGGGGTGGGAGGGGCAGGGGTTGCCATGAGTGAAATAACCCAGTATTTTCTTTTGCTTTATACTCCGTATCTTGATATCCAGAACAGGCTGAGGGTGGCCAGCTCCAGAAGCTTTCATGACACCAAATACCTTTTTAATGACTTCTATTGCGTATTTTCTATTTGTATTAATTTAAGCTCTTATTGGAAAAATGGAAGGTATATACATCATATATATATATCATATATATATATATATAGAGAGAGAGAGAGAGAGAGAGAGAGAGAGAGAGAGAGAGAGAGAGAGAGGGGCAGAGACAGACAGACCGCCAAAAAAATGTATACACACTTCAGCAGTTCACCGTACTAATAAATGTCTGGAAGCGAATGGCCACCACTTTGAGCATCTCTTCTAATTGTAGAGGCCAAATGTGACTTGTATGAATCTCATGATGTCTCAATAAATTTAGTATTAAAATATTTATGCAAGTTTTTCTTTTCCTTATATATACTTTTTTTGGGGTGGACTCTGTATATATACGAAGCAGAACAACAAACCTAAGCAATGAAAAGTTTTCTTCCCATCTTAGAAGCCCTAGCTTCATCCCCCTTCCTAGCAACTATATGTTGTGTGTGTCCTTCCAGGACACACTATGCGTACTATTCTAGATATAAAGTATTCATAGAAAAATATAGATAAGCTTTTTTACCCAAGTAAGCACACATACTATATAGTATTATGTACTTTGCTACTTTTACTTGGCAATGTCCCGTGTTGGTTTTTGGCAGTACTGGGGATTGAACCCAGGGCCTTCATACTAAGCCACATCCCCAGCCCATTTTTTATTCTGAGACAGGGTCTCACTAAGTTGCTAACTGTCCAGGCTAGGCTTGAATTTGGATCCTCCTGCCTCAGCCTACCAAGTAGCTGGAATGGATTATTGCATGGCATGTGCACCAAGCCTGGAGACCTCATTCTTTTTCTTGTTTTTTTAATCTTTACTTTTAGAAATATAAATCACTTAGTTGTTTATTTGAGAAAAGTGCTGGAAAGAGCAAGATGACCTTATTCTTTAAAATGGCTACATGGTGTTCCACTGAATTGATGTAATGCATTATTTTAAAATATATCTTTTTGTTTATAAAATGCTAATTATCATTGTGCAAATCTGCATTACAGGAAATGCATATGAATGAAAAAAATATTAATGCATGTTACGAAAATCCCTTTGCCTCCCTCTTTTTAATCCCAGCATTTCACTTAGTCCTCTAAAAATGACAGTGGAATCTTCTCTTGGCTGTCAGCAGAGAGAAGATAAAGGCCATGCCACTAGAGCTCTGGCTCCACAGCCTCGGGCCCCTCTTGGAAGACTCCAGTCCTCTATCACTATGGTTACTCACCAACCAATCCCATCAACTCCACGTAGTAAGATAATCTTTTCCCTTCTGTCCCAGTAAAATCACCAAGGCCCGGCCCCCCCGTGCGCAGAACATGTGGACCAAGACTGGAGTCAAGTCCCCTGGACCACATCTGCCTGGCATCCGTAGAGGTCACAAAAGCTAGGAGCCCCTGCCCTCCTGGAGTTTACCAGCCGTGCCAGCCCAGCGAGTAATAATACAGCATAGCCCCACAGGTTCAAACCGGCTCACACAAGCTTAGCCCTCCCCCTCCATTCTCACTCCGCCTCTGCTGCTTCAGCATTCTAGGCTCGTGAGGACGTTCTGTTAGTCATTTCACAGACCTTACCCGGCTCACCCCTTGAATCTCCTGGGCAACACAACCCCAAACATCCTAGCTAAAGTTACAGATTTAAAACGCCTGCACATTATCATTGAATGTTTCTGAGACTTGGTTATTCAGGCAGAAAGAGGAAAAAGTGTCTCTGGAAATTTTCTCTGTGAGACAAACAACACAGCTGGGAAAACCACTGGCACAGAACCACCACGCTGGGACAACGGGCCAACAGTCAGGCCGTGGGGTCATCACAGAGTGGCAGATGTGCCTTCTTTCCCGGAGGTCTTCAGAGGTGCCTAGTAGAGAAAGACAGCGCCCTACTAATCTCCAAGGACCCTCTGCCCTGGCTTCAACATAAAGGCGGTGCTTCAAACCCTGGCTCGCAGGAAGCCATTCTCACGGGTTTGCAAACAGCAGCCTTTGCTCCGGATTTAATCCTCATCTTTAGCTGCTCAGCATTTACATAGGAGCTGCCAGAGTCCTAAATTCACCCCCTAGCTGGATGATTCTAGAGGGAAAAAAATTCAGCTGTTTCAGCTTCTCCATCCTTGGGAAAAAAAAGTTTTCAATGAGGAGCTGGAAGGGGCCCAGGACTGATGTCTTTCCTAGACAGATGTCAGAGAACTAGGCCTGGGGCAGGGCGGGGAGACCTGGGCTGAAGTCCCAGGAACATGGTGAGGTGACAAGAGTCTGTCGCTAGCCCAGACAGTACCTGTATTTGACTCCAGGGTTACTAGAGTGTCTGAGCTAACTTGATCATGTACAGCATCACTGGGGGCTTCTGTCTCCACCCCCTGAACAGGGGTGAGCTGACTACAGCCTCTGGCCCAGGTCAAACCCATCTCACGCTTCTCTATGGCTCTCAAGCCATGCAAATGGTTTCTACAATTTTAAATAGTTGAAGGAGAGTATTTAGGAAACTCATATTTCAGTCTTCACAAATAAAGTTTTATCGGCACACAGCCACGCACATTTGTTTCCCTAGCATCTATGGCTGCTTACACATACAGTACCAAAATTGAGTCATTGCTACCCAGACCATACGGCCACAGCTCCTTAAATATTGACTATCCTTTATGGAAGTTTGCTGGCCCCTATTCTAGAGCTGCCAACAGGTGAAAATCAAGGTTATTACATCAGCACTACTATAACAAGAGAACATAAATGTCTGCAAACTTTTTATTGACAAAATTAAAAACAGAATAATAATTTATTGCAATCTTCCTTTTTAAAATGGGCATAATATTTTGCTTAACTGGAGTTCAAAGTCAGTGTCATTATCATCAAATTGATGGCAAATGTTTGTGTGTAAAAACCATTCTTAGCTTGAAGGTCATATGGGCTGTAGTTTGCCAATTCCTGCTATACAATAAAAAAGAAAGTGACTTTGATTTTACTTTTATATTTCAGTCCTGTAAGAGTCTAATTAGAAATAAATATTATAATTTTAATTGGATTTGGAACAGCAAAGCATTATATAGACAGTTGTGTAATTGTCCCCTAACCGCCCCCCCCAAAAAGTCACTTTTTTTTTTTTGGTACCGGGGATCAAACTCGGGTCCTTGCGCTTGCGCAGCAGGCAGAGAAACCACTGAGCTAAATCCCCGGCCCAAAAAGTCACTTCTTTAAAAGAATCACCCATACAAAACCTTGTTCAAGAGATTATGAGATCTTCCAGAAGAATCATGTTTATTCATTGCTGCATAAGCATTCTGACTTGGGAAATAAGCCAAAATATATGGAGCATCAAGTATGAACCAAACCTTGTGCTTGGAGCTGGTGGAAGAGGGGTTGGGGTAGCGAGTGCAATACAGAGAAGTATGAACTTCTATTTGCACTTATGGTTTTGCAATTTAGAGGAGAAGAGAGGAATCAGCGCCAGTTAGATGACAGAACTACTGATACTAGTGATGGTACTGAGGCAGCACTGAAGTAGACGCACTACCTGAGAGTCTTCACCAGGTCTTGTAAGTGCAATTTTTCCAAATTTGGGGTAGAGAGTATTCAGTTTCTGTTACTCAAATTGAAGAATCTCTAATTTCTACAATGCTCCTCTTGGAAAAGAATTACAGCAATTACATATCTCAAGAACCACAGGGAAGGTCATTTGGAAATGATCATAGGGGCTGAAATGACAGAGCAAATTCAGACCCTGATAAAGCAGTTGCCAAACCTGTTATATCCAGAACTGTCGACACTCAATGAAAAACACAACAATTTTAACACTATCCAAGGGATAGAAATACTTAAGAACAGAGAAGCATGGGAAAAATAATAGACCACCCAGGCAAAATCAGCTAGAGACTAAGAAACCATTGGAGCTTTCAGGCCTCCCTAGAAGTCACCACCCACAAAGCCGTGAGCTAGGAGGGATGGGAGGGAGATGGTGGAGAGATCCCAGTAGGCGGGGCTTGGCCTATCTGTCAGCTGCCAACCCAATACAGCAAAGCAGAAGGGCACTCACTCCACTTGGTGTTTTCAAACATCATGAGCATAGCCAGGTGGCACACACCTGTAATCTCAGGCTACTTGGGAGGCTGACGCAGGATGATTCTGTGTTCCAACTCATCCTGGGCAAGTTAGTAAGACTCTGTCTCAAAATAAAGAGGGCTGGGGCCTCAAAATAAAAAGCTCAGTGGTAGAGGGTTTACCTCCCTTGCATGAGGCCCTGTGTGCAATCACCAGTAGCTAAAAAAAAAAAAATTCACTAAGGGACATTAAATAAGTCAAGACTACACATGTAAAGCATACCCTCTGGTCCACAGTCTACTAAGTCACACTTACCCCTTTCCTACTTTCAGAATTCCAAGTCAAAGAATATGTCTGAAAAACCAAATGTAAGAAGCTTTGAACTTCAATTTAACTAGCAGCAAAGAGTTATCATACAAGTTTAGTAGAAGGAATATTTTACTAGATTGTCTGAAAAGCTTAGCAGAGATATTCCTCCTCTAAGACTCAAGAGGCCAGTCTCATAGGTGTAGGCAAAGACTTTATGAACAAAAGCCCAATTACACAGGAAACATTACACAGAATCAATAAGTGGAATCACGTCAAATTAAAAAGCTTTTGCACAGCAAAAGAAATGTCAACAAAGTAAAACAACAACCCACAGAAGGAGAAAAAATTTTTGTCAGCTACTTCTCAGAGGACTAATATCTAGAATATATAAAGAACTCAAAAAAAAAATTAGAGCCGCAAATTTAAAGACCCAGTGCAAAAATGGGCATCAGAAATGAACAGATACTTCTCAGATGAAGTATAAACAGCAAATAAATATATATAAATACATGAAAAAATGTCCAATATCACTGGTCATTTGAGAAATGCAAATTAAAACAACACAGATTCCATCTCACTACAGAAAGAGTGGCTACTATCAAGAAATCAACCAACAACAAATGCTGATGGGGCTAGGGAAAAAGGAACCCTTCTCCATTATCGGTGGGAGTGTAAGTTGGTTAGTTCAATCAATATAGAAATCAGTATGGAGATTCTTCAAAAAACTAAAACTCAAAGTTCCATCTGACCCAGTATTCCCCCTCTTGGTATCTTCCCAAAAGAGTTAAAAGCATCATACCCAGTGATACATGCATACTCATGTTTATAACAGCACAGTTTGTAATAGCTAAAGCTTGGAAACAGCCCATATGCCCACCAACAGATGAATGGATAAAGTAAATGTGGCATTTATATACAATGAAGTACTACTCTGCCATAAAGAAGGATAAACTTGAGACATTTTTAGATAAATGCATTCATCCCAAGACCATTTCACTTATTTCTTAAGTGAAACAAATCAGACACACAAAATCACATTATTTAAATATCACATCATTTCTCTTGTGTGAGAAACCCAAAGTGTAAATAAGGAGCAAAATGGAGAACAGATATTGGGAAGTAGGAAGGAAGAACTTGTTCAAATGGAAAGGGGAACAGAGTTGGAGGAAAGGGAAGGGAAGGAAGGAAAAAGAATTTTTTTTAAAAAAATGGAACAAAAAAAATGGAAACAGAGCTTTTGTAAATGAGGAGGGGAGAGGAGGAGAATGGGAAAAATAGAATTATTCCCCATGATAAATGTGATCACTATTTATGGTAAACATGTACTAATGAAAAATAAAGATTTTTAAAAAGGCCAGTCTCAAGGTAAGGATCCAATGTGACACTGTCTTAGTTACTTTCTCATCACTGAGACACAAGACCTGACTTCCAAAAGTTAAAGAAGGAAAGGTTTAAGGTAGCTCACAGTATGTAAAGGTCTCAGTCCATAGCTGGCTGTCTCCAACGCAGGACAGTATGGCAGAGGAAGAACAGTCCATGGTATGGAAGGCAGGAAGCAGCGAGTGCTCAAAGCAGGAGGGATACATATATGTGCCCATCCACTCATCCATCCCACACCAACGGTGACCCAAGTCCTCCCACCATGCTTCACCTCCCAGCATCACAACAGTGGACTAATCCAGTACCACACACCATGATCCAGTACCACACACCCACAATCCAGGCACTTCCAAAAAGCCCCACCTATTAGCACCTGAGGCTTTGGGGGGACATCTAAATATAAGCCGTAAGAGACACCAACCAATCTGTAAAGCAGATCACTCTGGGTGAAGTCCAACTAAAGACAATGATGTGCTTTGTACAAAGAAGTTATCACTGTGTCCACTGGTGTAGCTGACAGACAGAACACAGCATTTGCTGCTGTTTGCTCTATCACAGACACTGAACCATATATATGTAATCAAAGGAGTATAACTATGTATTAGAGGATATTATTATTCACAGAGCCAAGGCTTAGGAAAATAGCAGTCAACAGTATATAGAATAGTGACTGGTTTTCCCCAGTGTGAAGAAAAGTTTATCAACAATTATGTATTGAGCTCCATGCATTTCTAGATATAAAAAAAATGATCAAGATGCATTTATGCCCTCAAATGCCTTGATTTCAGTCTCCCAAGACAGCTCTGAACCAAGTGCTGAGGACGCAGAGTGAAAGAAGGGCCTACTGGCCTGAGAGGCCTATCTAGAGAATGAGATGTAGGTGGCCCCTCACCCAAGGACACTGCAGCCCTCTGTGTGTCTGAGAGACGCCGCAGAGGACTCAAGTGTATTCTCTGCCAACATTTCTTAGCAGTGCTTCTCAAGAAACTCAGTCATAGCTTTTCTGGGTCTTCATTAATGCCACACCTACCATGGGCTGTATCCCCACGGACCTTGGAGCGTCTCAGGCAAGGAGGGCTGCCAGAGCAAAAGCAGCCCAAAGAAAGGGGCGTCAGAATGAGAGTACAAGTCATCAAATGAATTACTCTTCTTGCCAAGACTTGAAGATGCCTTTCTTTACACTGTTTATGGAATTCACAAGACAAATACTTAAAATTCTTTCCTGCTTCAATGCTAAGGATGTTTCTAAAATAAATAGTTTTCACACAGGAAATCGACTGGGGATTTTCAGTCTCACGCTACTGAAGCTTATACCAGTTACTCTGTTAACCTTACAGACACTAGATGGAATCCAGAAAAGGTAAAACACATACTAAAATCAGAGCCCTTTCTAGGACAAGCTGATAAGCACTCTCTGAAAAAATATTTGTTTTCATTATCTCCCAGGAGATTTAGAATGTAAATGAGTATCTTCTGACACAATGGACTACAAGCTGTACGTGAGAAAAGGTGTCTCTCCATGGAGCAATTCCAGATTGTCAGAAATCTGTACATCTGCAATGGTATCTGAAATTACATTAGCTGCTCCCGACAAGACCAAAGCTATAAGGATCTGGAGAAGGAGATACAATGTGCCCATCTTCCAGCTGCCCGAGACAGCCCAAAAAGTCTCCAGAGAGATCAGGTAGAGGAAGAAACTTAGTCTCCAGGAATACCCTGGTCACTACTGGTCAGCATTAAATGGGTGTGGGCACTGAACCCCAAGACCCACAGAGGAAGAGGAAACTCCTGTCCCTGGCTCAGGCCATGCACCAGAGAAGTGTCTACAACAGGTCCTCTGCAATAGCAACATCTGTGACAAAGTTAGCAAAACTCGGATCTTCAAAACCACCTCACACTGACCTGGCTGAAATGTCCCAACTATTTTCCGTGATGAAATAATGAAGAACAAGTCACTCACCGCACAGTGGGATAGTTAAAACTTTGAAAAAAAAAGTTGTCGCATGAAACAAATGGTCTTGGGGGATGAAAGGGAGAGAGAGAAAGAAACCCTTTGCTCCCTTAGAAATTCAGAAATACTGAGGCAACTTGGATTGCATTTTTATTGCTATTTCCAAGGAATATTCTTTTGAGATTTCTTGTTCCACGTGGGTTTACCCCATATTCCTAAGAAGGGAACGCTTCAAGGGCAGTCACGTGATGCTTTCCTAATTCAGTAACCCCAAGTATTTGACCAAGTCTGAGGATGTGAAAGTTAAGTAAGGCTCTTCCTCCAGTAAACCAGTTCCCTTGCCTTACAGCTCCCCCGAGAGTGGACAACAGCCAAGGTCAAAGACTGGGTCTGCTTGGGAAGAGATGAGGATTTCATTGGTTGGGACTTTATGGGCCTTTGTATGTTTTAGTGGCAAATACTTTTGTTATCCCTTAATAAAGGGGTGGGGGGGCAAAACTTCATCCCTGCCAGTGATCTTGAATCACACAATCTGGGAAGAGAAAGAAGCAAAAGCCAACCCCCTGCTTTCTAGATTCTCAACTGCAATACATGCTGGGTGAAGACCACATTTATGTCTGAAAGGCTCCCATTCCAAGGTATGGGACTCTCCACACAAGACCAGCTCATCCCAGGTATTCTACCACTTGGAAGCAGACATCAGCTGCAGGGAAGCCACTCAATAAAACCTCCCGCCACTGGACAGTCTCACCACTGACAAGGCACCTGATCCAGTGCTTTCTGTAACATTGCTCCCAGATTTGTCTCAAATCCTTGGTTTCCTCCTGTCTATGCTAAAAATGAAAAACTCTACCCAGCCTCATAGACTTATAAGGATTTAATTCATGCAACACATTTGTTATAAGGCTTGGGAACAAAATTAGCTCTCATTTTCTAGAAGCTTCTAGGTGGCAGGGATGATGTTGGATCTGATTTGTACAATCTGTAACCCTGTGCTATATATAAAGGTCTAAGAAATGCTCAGAATGAATGGGTTTTTAAAAAGTAAGCGTGAGAGAGCATGCCACAAAAACATACTATGATAATTAAAACAGTATATTAATGGCACATAAAAGGACAGAGAGTTCAGTGGAAAAAATATATGTATTTTATGATACAACCACTAGGAAAGATAATTTTTACAAATACTGTAGGTGCAACAGGGGTAGCCATCTAGAAAAATATTAATTTGGATCCCCAGATCATACCTTATGAAGAGGAGGCCTGAGGTGAGAGATTGAAGGAGTGATCTCTAAATGGTTTCTTTCTGAGGTGAGGAAAATGTTCCAAATCATGATGTAGTAATAGTGGCACATTTCTGTGAATAAACTTAGAACTACAGAACTGTATACTTTAAATGAGTGAATTTTATGTATATATGAATGATATCTCAATAAGGCTGTTTACAAAAACAGAAGATTCTTAAAATATAATTTTAGGGCAAGACTTTCTAAGTATAAACAAAACCCTGAGCCATAAAAGGAGATACATCTGACCACACCAACAAAAAAATTTCACACACAAAAAATCCTACTTTGGAAAAGCAAACATAAAAGTCAAAAGACAAGAAAATAGGGGAAATCTCTGTAGTTCATATCCATATCCAAAGGGATAGTTTTCCTAACACATAAAAAGGTCTTACCAAATTAACTTAAAAGACCAATAATTCCACAGACAATGTACAGGAACAGAGTCGGAGTGTGTCTGTCTCTCCCTCCCTCCCTCTCCCCCACATACACATGTGCTCTTAAATTAGGAAGAGGCAGCCTACAGATACCCTTAGCCATTCTGAGGGGCAAAGATGACAAAGGCTGGCAACATTGCATTACTGAAACTATGGGGAAACGCTCAGACACTTTGAAGATAGAGTAAAAAGGCTGGCATGGTGGGCCATCCTTGTAGGCCCAGCTATCTAGGGAGCAGAGGCAGGTGAATCATTTGAGTTCCGGAGTTTGAGAGGACCCTTGGTAACATAATGAGCCCCCACTTCAAAAGAGGAAGAAAAGCTGTATGTTGTGGCACACACCTATAATCTCTGTACTCTGGGAGGATGAGACAGGAGGAATGCAAGTTCAAGCCACCCTGGGCCACTTAGTGACTTAGCAAGAATTTGGCTCAAAAAAAATTTTTTTTTTGGTACGGGGGATCAAACTCAGGTCCTTGCGCTTACGAGGCAGGCGGCAGAACCACTGAGCTAAAGCTCAATGTGAAATCCCTGGGTTCAATCTCTATTACTGAAGAAAAAAAAAAAAAGACACAACCTCCCAAGAGAACAACTTGGCAATATCTATATAAACTATAAACACACACATCCTTTGACCCAGCAATTCTACTTTGGGATTCTATGGTATAGATCTCCTCCATGTGTCAAAAATGACCTATATGCAAGGAGATGTATGGTGACATTGTTTGTTACAGGAAAACCACTAGGGAAGAATTTAATGTTCAATGACTACTATATAAACGGCATGATCTCCACACAGAGAAAATACCAAGAGGCAATACAAGGGTCATGGTAGTCCTTCAGTTCAAGGTCAACAGCGTTACGCTCCATGAGGGGAAAGGAGAGGAATTAAGCATACGGTGCCTTATATGTGGACATGTCTGGAAGGATACAGAATAAACTGGAGCAAGGGATGGCGGATGAAAGGGGGTGGTATTTTCCTACAGCGCTCTCTTGCTTTTTAACTTTGTATCAGAGTTGGAAAGAAGGAAAAGGACAGTAGAAAAGGGAAAGAAAGCAAGCAAGGGAGGGAGGAAGGGGGAGAGAGAAAATATGAGAGTAACAGGAAGGAAGGAAGGGAGGGAGGGAGGGAGGAAGGGGCAGTTAGAATTATTAAAAAGAGGAGACAAAATACATGGATGAATATAAGTCTGAAAGATATTATCAAGGATAGAATTCTAGAGATTTGCATTTCCAGTTTGTAGACTTCTGCTGCTCATGCATAAACTGTAATAAGCATGTATGACTTTTGCTTTAAAATATAGATGCAAAGGTATATTTGCATGAGAGTACAGACATGAAATTACGACACTGAACTCCCTACTGGGTAAAATGGTCATTTGCTTGTGTAGTTGTTGTTTATGACACTACTGTAAATTATTTAAAATAACTCCATCTGAAAAAAAGACAACAAAGAAAAGGAGAGAGAGAAATTGAGTTTGTCCAGTCGGGCCCAAACAGTTTAGAAATCTGACCTTTATCTTTGCCTTAGCTAATCAGGAGACCCAACCCTAGTGGGGAGCAGAAGCAGAATGAGGTGGAGGCGCAGGCTGTGGATACCTTGCCCCAAGGCTCCAGAGTCTGAGGCACCTATTCCAGCCCCAGCCACGTCCAAGGCCAGAGCTCCTGTCCTCCTTGAATCCCCAGTTCCCCTTGTCTTCCTCTCCACCAGGCCCTCCCACTCTAGCCTGGTTTCAGGAAGAATGCAGTCCACTGACTCCAGCTGGTCACGGGGCCCCCAAGGCCAGGGGCTGGCTCACCCTCCACCTCCCTCAGCCCCAGTGCCCTGGTTTTCTCCACAGCGGGAGATGCAGTATCACACGCTGCCCTAGAACGCCAGACCCTCCAACACCCCTGACCCAGGGACTTCAGAGGGATACACAAACATGGCCTCAGAATGAGCCACCATCCTGCCAGCAAACTTCTGGAAGACAGCCTCTGAGAGGTGGGGCCATTCACTCGGATGACTCAGGGCCTCTCTCGGCGACCATGAATCCTGTCCTTTGCACAGACTCTGTCTTCAGCAGCACTCTCCCCATGGCTGTGGAATCAATGGCATTTTGTCTGTGCCTGACTCCGCTCCAAGGGATGAACCAACTTCATTCGGAGCGTCTGCTGAGGGCTCTCTGAGAAGGCCCATTGTTCCCCCACACTTGTCCAAAGGCTCCATTTAGGGCCGGCTGTGAGCGAGGACGGAGGACATTTATCGCTGGGAACATTTGCCAACAAATGAGAGACAGCTGTTGGGCCCGAATGGCGTGTGGCTGAACGCTGCCTCTGGTGAGATTTTCCAAGTAAGAACAGCCTCCCTTATCTTTGCTTTCAAATTATAGGAAGCGGGAAGAATGCTTACCTTCCCCTGCCAAGACAGAAGCAGGAACCCACAGCAGGAAGATGAAGGATCGTCCCCTGATCACATAGCCCTGGAGGTGCCCAGAGCACACCACCTTACCTGCCACACCCACCTCCAGGTCCATGGAGAAGGGCACAGGTCAGGGTCAAAGCCGCCACCACCTGTAAGCTGTGCCCACACAGCCAAAGACCATGCCTTGGCTCTCTTGTCCCTGTGCCTACAGTGGAACTGGGTCCCACACTCATCAGGGGGTTCCAAAAGCTCCAGGCCTACTTGAAAGGGGCAGGTGGGAAACTTGACAGAAACTCCCGGCAATCATCAGGAAAAAGTGGGCACTTGCACAGGTGCCAAACACTTGCTGACTTGCAGACAGAACAGTATGCCTGGGGACAAGACCAAGGTATGGGGAATAGGGACATACCTAGGCCGCTGCAGCGAAGTACTGACTGGGTCCCACACAGAGTAGGAGCAGCTGGAGCCAGATGTGATGGAGGAAAGGTCTCAGGAGGAGGAGGGGCAGTGGATGAAGGCGAGTGTGACCAGGCAGGTGGAGGTTGGCAGACCGCTACCTGTCATATGGCACAGAATGAGCAAAGGCCTGGCTGGAGCAGCTGGTGTCAGAAGGGAGACCTGGAAGCCAGGCATGCAAAGAAGGGTCCTTATCCGGCCAGGGCTCTCTTTCAAGACAGTCAGAGTCCCGCGTTCAGGTCTGAGCAATGCTGAGGAATCCTTTGCCCATCTCAAAGGGATACACTAAGATGCCTAGACTGCAGCCGGTGGACCTGACACCCTACTTAACTCAGATCCAAACCTGGCTGCAGGCCATGTTTGAAGCCGGCTGAGCACAGAGATCATGTGTAGGTCGATCAGGCCAAACCAGGCAGCAGGATGTGCTCTAGAGTCAGATGGAGTCTAGGGTCCTGCTGGCCTAGCTGTGACCTTTGGCTCGGGCTGCTGCTGGCCTCGATTTCCTCCATTCCCAGAAGAAAGCTAGTACCGTTTACACGGATTCCGGCCTCCCCACGCCCACACCAGTCCTGGTTCTGCTGGCCTGGAATAAGATAAAAGCGTCTGACAGAAAAGCTTTAGGAGACCTTTTATTAACATTCCTAGCTCAGTCTAGCTTAGGCGAATAAGTCTCTGCATTCCAAGGGACTTCTCCCTCAGAAAAAGCAATGCCAAGAATGTCAATGGAAGTTCTAAGATGCTTTTCCTATGGGAGCCTTGCCAGCTACTCAGCCAATCTTGGGAAGAACAAGAACCCGGTGGAGGGTGGGCACTGGGTAGTTCTCATCACTTCTTAGGAGTCTCCAGGGATTGAACAGGACAATGAGCAGAAAATGCCAAGGGGAGGACGTCGATGAGAAGCCAGCACAGTCAGTGACAGGGGTGGACAGAGTGACAGCCTTCTAGGCAATGTGACAGGTAAGGTAAAGCCTCCAGCCCTCACTTAGCCCTAACAGAAGAAAAGAAAACAAATCACAGAACTCCCGATACATCTCCCTGGGATATCTGTGAAGGGCAGAGATGGAACATATTTTGAAATTAAAAAGTAAAAGGTACGAGTATTAATTATTTTAATAGCTACTCTTGATCTTGATCTCCATTTAATATCAAGAAGCCGGCAGCAGCTGCAGAGCAGGAAGTTGAAGAACCGGGGCTGACATTGGGAGCTTTCCCCCTGGCAGAGATACCGCTAAGGGGGAGCAGTGAAGTGAATGTGTCCTCAATCAGCCCTGCCCTACCCAGGCAGCAGCCGTTGCTGCTCCGCCCCACCATGGCTCCCACGGGACTCAAGGGTTCCCATGGCCAAGCTAGAGAGTAACTAAGCAAAACATACCCAGCGACAGTGTCCCCAAGCAGAGGCCCTTTTCGAGGTGCACTCAGCATCGAGGCTGTGCAGGGCTTTCCCTTTGTGCTTCCAAAGTGAGGGCCGAACACCATGGACAGGCCAGCTGGCATGGAAGGGGCCACTGTCTGCAGGACTAAAATGCACCTCACTGGCCTGACTAATCCTCTTACTGAGCCTTCCTTTCCCTGTCCACCAGGGTCCTCTATTAATTGCTCATCTCATCAGCTAATCTCAAAAAGATTCCACCCTCTGTCCTGGTCTCTGTGACCAGGAGAGTCTGCTGCCCAGCTCTAAATACTCCAGGGTTGCGAATGAGTCAGGAGCGAATTGGTATTGGCAAGGGTGGCACTACAGACTTCCCTTAGCCTGGATTGCAATTCCCAAAACAACACTGAGACAGTCCCCTTCATATCTGTCTAGTACCTTCCATTCTTCAGGACACTTACGTAGAGTTTTCAGTCGATCTTCCCAACAAGCCTGTGACAGGAGGAAAGCAATGATTGCTGCAGGTGGGGAAACTGAGGCCTGAGCAACCAAGGATTATGAGGCTCAATGTTTTCATGCTGTTAGGTTTAGAAATAGGAGCGCTCTCTTTAATGACTCTGCTCCCTCTTCCCAGACCACAGCCTAATGGCAGCATTATTGAAAGCAAAGGTTGTAGGCGTCAGAAATAGACACGGAGGATATACGATAAATACAGCCCAAAGTCTTACCTTACTAGCACTCACCACCAACAACTAGCACTTCATAGTTCTGGGCACATGTGCTACGCCTACCACCAAGCTCTCCAAGAACAGAATTTCGTCCAATCCTTGCAATTCCCCAAAGACGACGTATCAGCCCTTTTCTGATGAAAATATGAGGCTCTGGAAGAGTGATTGTTCAATCCCAAGTGCCTGGTAATGATACGTACCAGGTCTAAATGAAGCCAAGCCCTGAAATTTCAATCATTATACTTCCTACAACTAAGGTCAGACCTCAAACAATCTGAGCGGTAGAGAGTGAAACATTCATTACTTCTTACAGAGAAGCAACTGAGAGAGGTCAGTGATGTTCAGAGGCCAAGTAGCTGCATTTCCTCCTTGGCTTTGCCTGGTGGGAAGAATGTCGACCATCATTCAGGTGTCTCACAGGGAGCTGAGGGACCCTCGGGCGTTCTTCATGCCTTCCTGCACCCTCAAGCCCTCTTCAGTAGAATGTGGACAAGTGCATGAGGCTTGTAGCCCTTCCTGGGAAAATATGAAGGAGGCTATTTTTTTCAGGATGTGCCTGGATTTTTCCTGTAGAAAACAGAATGTCTTGAATCCAAGGTAGTTGAGCAGGTGGTGGCCCAACCATTCCAAAGAGGCAGTGGCCACGTGGCTGGGGCTGGGAAGCTCAACCTCACAGAAGATGACCAAAGCTCACCGGCATGGCCCAGCTCTCTCCGATCAGTCCCTCCTATCCCTAACCTCCACATACACCACTCTAGCATGTGGTGGCCTCAGAACCTTTGCACTTGCTGTTGCATCTGTTGAAACAGCCCTGGATGTCCACACAGCAGGCTCCTCTTCCCCATTCATGTCTCAATCAAGTGTCACCTCCTCAGAGAGGTTCTCTACGGCCACCCTGGCAGATGCAGCCTTGCCACCCCATATTGTTCTCACAAAACACTGCTTTCTTTATGTTCTTCTTCTTATTATCTGAAATTATTCCGTTTTTGAACTATGTTTGCTTGTTTAGGATTTTCTTTTTCTCTAGCAGAATCTAAACTCCATTAAGGAGCTCCAGGGACTTTGTTACTGTTATGCCTGGCTTACCTCAGCACCCGGCTGCAACACCTGGCACATAGTAAATTCAAAACAATGCCTGTTGTGTGAATACCTGGAAAGTCTTGCATGAAAGGGACTATTCCACTTTTAACATCACAAATCCTTTGAACCAGAAAGCACTATGGGACTGCCACATGAATGTGAGCAAAAAAGAAATGAAAATCATTACTGTTCCATCACTTGAGCAACCAACATTCTGGTGGACCCAGGAACTGGGCACGCAGGTCCGGAGAGTGGAGCAGAAAACAAACACTGTCAAAAAATGGACAGGCCGGATGCAGAACAGCTGGAAGGAAGAGAGAAATACCTATTGATAGGTAAGTAACATCCACTGCCCAAAAATGAACAGTGGGAAAATAGTCGCACCATCAGACCCAGCCTCAGAATTGTGTCCATTTTCTAAAAACCTTAAGGTTTAGTTCTTGGCTTTAAGTATTTGCTGCCCACCTGCTGGGCCCACACCCAAAAGGGTTAGCTGCTGCTCTTCTGCCCGCACTCCAAAACCCCAGCAGCTGAAGTGCTACCTCCTGGGCCCATGCGAACACAGCACAGGGCAAAGCAGGCGGGGACGCTTCTTCTTCTGGTTCAAATGGCTTTTTACCGTATGAAGCCCTGAATCTCAGAGAAGACTTTAAATGAAGGTAAAGAAAAGCAATCTTATTGATTCCAGCAGAAATAGAGATGATGGAACAAAACAGATCAGGAGCCAGATCTGCCCAAATAATCCAGAGCCTAGGTGGGAAAGGAACGTTTGGATACACTCATTTCAAGTGAACTTTCCAATATCCAAGGTGGAGGGGAACAAAATAACCCTAAGTCAGAGTCCCAGTCAACCAAGTACTGGAAAAAACAATTTTACTGCCTTCTACTCAATCTGCCAAACATTTGGTTTCTGGCTCTTGGCCATGACCTGTACCTAGCAGCGCAGGCCCAAAGATGACTGAGAGCCCAGGCACTCAGAGTGGCGGAAGGCATCTGAAAAATATAAAACTATTAAGAACCAGCCCAAATATCCTGGGCTTACGGGAGTATAGGTAGGAGCCTCCTCCCTTCTGTGAGGATGGTACTCTGGTACCTTCCACTATGTGGAGGCCAAATGTGAACTTTAGAGTCAGATGTAAAGGTGGGCTGTTATCACCTCCTGGGAAAGGGCCTTGGGCAGTCCAGCGTGAGAAGGGAGACTCTTTCATGGGGTGGACACGGGGCAGGGAGTCTCCTCCCATTTTTCCCACAGCACACTGCTTCAGCTTCTGGTGCTGCCCTTACATGACAAGTTCTGCTTCAACTCAGACTTATCGGTAGGCTTCTGGTATCATAAATAGACTATAATCAAACTCTTACAATTTTCCTTTCTTCTCTATACTCATTCTGCCCTCCCAAGACCTTTCAAGAGGCACCTTTTTGTTTGTTCTCCTTAATGTATACAACCTTATTCATCTTTAAAGGCTATAAATGCTGTTGTCCAATTTTCTATTCTTCTTCCGACTCCTCAGTCAGCCCTATGTCTTAAAGAGCCATCCAGGTCTATGGACAGCTGACCCACTGTTTCTACCGCTGGAGAGTTCTCTATGATGTGCAGCCGCCTGTTTACCTACTCCCTCTCCCAGGGAACACCTAGAAGCCTTCTGCCACTCCAGTACAACAAATGATGCCTCAGAGGTCGTGCTCAGCCCTGCCCGAGCGGCCTGAACAGATACCTCTTTCGGAAGTGCTATGCCACACGTTAAGGGCATATTCAATGCAACCTACGAAAACCTGCCTGCTTTCCAGACTGGCAGCACTATGCCCCCTCAACAGGGTATGAGGGCTGTGGATCCCAGCATCTCGGAGAGTACTTCACATTCCTGTCGGCCTATAGGAGCTCAGGCATTCTTCAGATGCTTGTTAGGATTCTGGTGGCTTCCTCACATGTAAATGCCTGATTACACCCTTTATTATCTTCTTTTCTATTGAGATTTCTTCCTCTCACTGGTTGATGTGCAGGAGTTTCTTGTATAACCTAAATGTTATATATCTCCTGAAGATTTTAGATACCCCTTTCCTATCTAGCAGCTGCCTATTAAGTTTTCCAGGGTATCCATGGGTGGATGGGCCCCTGAACCTTGACATAATCCAATTCTCAGAAAACCTGAGAGCAAAGACCTTTTCTCAGTCATCTGAGTCCTGTGTCTTGAGCCCTCATGACATATCACACATAGGTTAAGGTGCTGTGAGCACCTGGAATAACGTCATTGATCCTCAAGGAGCTTACAGCCTTTTGGAGATACAGACCTTCCATCCAGTGACCATGGTCAGAGGGGGCTGTGCAAAGGGCACTGAGGGTTAAGAGCTTGCCAGAGGCTGGGTGGATCAGCTGTGCTCAAGGTCAAGGCGTCAAGGCTCAGTGAGCCCTGACAAATAAGCTTGATGGGCAGTTCTGAGGGGAGGGCCTTTCAGGCCAACGGACCGGCACATGCAAAAGCCAAGGTAAGTGGGTACGAGAAGTCCAGTGTGGCTGGGGCACAGTGTGAAGTGAGGGATGACCACAGAGACTGGACTCGTAGGAAGGGGCTTGGGCTTCCTCCAGTGCAGTACAGGCACAACACACTTTCTGGCTATTTCCACAGTCACTAGAGAATCACGCCAGGCACTATCTGTATTTGAGGAAGAAGGCCTGGTTCAGGGGCCCTAGAAATCTGGACTTGTGTTCACTCTGGTGGCAGTGAGTTAACATCTCTGAGAAAGCCTTGAAAGAAAAATCCTAGAAAGAGAAACGTTCATACATATCCAAGTTAAACTATCAAGGTAGGTAAGAGACAGTCTGGATTGTTCTGAAAGAAGAGTTTCCCTTCTTGGCCTCCATTCACAGCCACAAAACTCCTCGACTACCAAGTGTATTTGTGCCAGAAAGGCACCGAATAAAAGTCACTTATGACACATCAGAATCCTACCCAAGACCCCACCAGGATCCCTGCCAGCCAGCTGTTTCCTCCTGAATGTAAACCACTTTCACACTCAATAATGGTAAATATTTTGCTCTAAGTGATGTGACTGCCCTTACTGTTTTTCAAACCAGAGAAGAAACCCATATCCATGGACCCATGGCAGTGGGCACGCAGGCATGGAGGAGGCATCCTGAGGACTCAGAATCCCTCCATCCCTACAGAGCCAGGGCTCCAGAACTCCCTTCCTCTCCTTCATGCAGCCTCACCCTTCCCTCAGCAGGAAAGTGACCTTGTTGGACAACCGTCTTATCTTTGAAGGCATTAGGTACACAGCTCCAGGAGATAGGGCTGACTGCTCTCCCACCCCCCTGTCCTCCCATACACGTGTGTGCACATGTATGTTCTGATCATACCTAGTGTCCGTAAATGCTTAGGGATAAAGGGAGAGGAGTAGGCCAGGGCTTCTCCATAGACAGGGCTCCCCCGTAGTCCCCCAGTGTACCAAAGGTACTCTCCAACACAACCCCATTCACTTTTCCTGAGATAACTCCCAATCTTATTGTCAGGGATGAGGAGTCGGCCAGTGTCCAAGGTCACTTTTACTTTCCGAGGGCTCCTGCTTAGAACAAAAGGTGCCCCCTGCTATGGTCCATGTGAGGCTAAAACATACCAAGTCCACTTATTTGCCCTGATCAGTGAGAGCTGGCCTCCCCTAGAGAACACAGAATGTTGGTCTGCTCTTCTCAACAAGCCTCCTGTGCCTCCTGCACACTTGAAAGAGCCGGGGTAGGAGTGGGGGCGGGGGTCCTGCACTCTTCCCTCCGGTCAGAGAATCAAAGGTTCGCTGCTGAGACTTGCTAACCAACCACTGGAGTCCCCAAAACATCTTTCAGTCCTGAGTGGAGCCCTGCAGGGGGGAAAGAAAGGGAGCCATGGCCATGCTCCTGGAGGGGCAGCAGCTACACTCTCGCTCTGAGAACACAGCAGCCTTCACTCTCGAGGGAACCACTGTGTGGTGGCCCAAGCAACACCTGGATCCCATAACTCTCCGAGATCTGCTCCCAGGCAGAGCTGTTTACGGTTCCACACACCAAACCACAGCAGATGACGGGAGATGGGCGCTTGCCCGCTGGGGAGCCAGGAGGTCAATGGGAAAAATTATTTTAGTCAATGCTGAGCCTCCATGTTTGGAACTTTTATCCAAACAATGCAACGTTCTCATGCTCCCCCTGCACAGTGCCCATGCCTCCTCTGACACTGGTTTCCAAAGAACTGGGCTGGCAGAGGGCGGGGCCACACACAGGCTGGGATTGTGGATCCCACCCCTTCCCTTGTGGTCAGGAGGTTATGGGGCTCCTTAAGGGCCCACAGAAAGAAGGTAAGAGCTCCCTGTCCTGGTCACTGTGATGCTCACCTGAACTAGGCCAGCTGGGGCTGGCAGCGTCCCAGGTTAGCAAGCCGCTAGGCCCCCGAGGGCTGCAAACTTGGCCTTCTCTGCAGCAGGCCACGTGTGGCAATGCCTGTGGGCCTGATGAGTAGCAGAGCTGTACTGAAGGTCTTGGCTCCTCTTCCGGGTGGGAGCAAGATGTTGAGAACGAGCTCTGGGTGTCCTACTCCAACTCTGCTGGGGGAAGCCTGGAATTCTAGCCATGGCCACTCTCCATGAAATTAGCGCCTAAGACTATCAGAGACTTGGGGACAGGATGGTGGGGGTGAGTGCTTTTTTAAAATTTTTCTGGCCTCAGATCCTCAGTGGCACTCGCGTTTCTGGACTCAAGACTCCTTGAAAAATGGAACTGGCAGAAAAAAAGGAGAGCGAAGAAGTGTGAGACAGCCAAGAGGGGTAAACAAAGCAGGAGAAAAGAGCAAGCGAGAGGGAAGGAGAGAGAGAGAGAGACGAGGGCCCTGGCCACTCACCGGCGTAGTGAAGCAGCCCACACTCCCCTGAGCACATGGCTTTGCGACCGGCCTAACCTGCTTTGTCCCAGGCCAGCTCAGTAACATCCCAGATGTGAAGCAGAGACAAGTTGCCCAGAGACAGATTTCCATCGACTCCAGTGAGGCATGAGCCCCACCCAGCTCAAGTATGGCTGATACTTCTCTTAGGAGATCACCAAGGCTCCAGTCACCTGGAGCTGTCACGGTGCAGCTGAGTTGCAGCCATCCAGACAATGGCACTTGACCGCCTCTCACATGATCCTCAGCCTCCAGGCCAGAAACATACACTGCAAGGACGCCCCTCTCTAAAGCTCACTGAGATCCAGGCATCAAGGCTAAGTGAGCCCTGACAAACTTGAGGAGAGCATTTCAGGCATTTGCAAAAAGTTCAAAGTGGGCAACTAGAAGGAGTCCAGTACAGCCGGAGCGGAGAGTGAGGCTGAAGGACAACTCTCCTGGGCCTGCCAAGGACTGGCCATACTGCATGCACTAGGCCGTAGAGCAGCAGGCATGAGGCTGTTTGATACTTAGTGCTTCCATCCAACATCTGCCACCTTGCCGTCATTTATTTCCACTCCCTATAGCAAGAAACAGATACAGTGGCCCACATCTACAATCCCAACACTCGGGAGACTGAGGCAAGAGGATGGAATGTCCAAGCCTAGCTTGGGCAACTCAGTAACTTAGCAAGACCCTGTCTCAAAATATAAAAGCACTAAAGATGTAGCTCAATGTGAAGGTCCTGGGTTCAATCCCCACACTTGCTGCCGAGGAGGAGGAGGAGGAAGTGGAGAAGGAGGAAGAGGAGGAGAAAGAGAGGAAGAAAAGGAAGGGGAAGGGAAAGGGGAGGACAAGAAAGGAAGAAAGCCACAAGGGGCTTCTGTAAACTGCCGTGCCTAGTGATGCTGCACATCTTTATTTTTCCAAAGTAAGTGCTAGCAGGGGATGGCACAGAGGTGCTGACAACACGAAAAGCTCACAAGGAATCTGGGACTGCAACAGAATATTTTACCCTTAAGGAGACCCAAGACCACGAAGGTGACGTCGAGATGCCCCAAGCAAACTTGCCACCCAAAAGGTGCCAGCCCTGCAACCAGGGACACCAACTCTAGCAGAGTCTCTTCCACAAAGATCACATCTGAGATTCAGTAAATCAGCTCAATATGTTCTAGGACTGTGGGTATTAAATAAAAGAAGTCAGTGAAACCTCCAAACAATAAGCTCATTCAACACAATCTTTTTTTCTGCCCCCATCTGGGGACTTGAATACAGTTGACATGAATAAATTTTGTTGTGTAAAAACCGGGTGGGGGGAAGGGGGTGGAAGGAAATGGCAAGGCTCCCACTTATTGGTCTAGCAGGAAGGCGAAGACGGCCCCCAAACCCAAAGGATGCCAGCATACTGGGTAGCCCTGGGAGATGGTGGCAATGGATTACAGTCCAGGTAAGCACGTATCAGGGATCCCCTCACCCACACATGCTTGGCTGTTCCTGTGCATAAGGCAGCCCTCCATTCTTGCACTCAGACCGAAAGTGGGTCCTGAGCTGCCCCGGCTTGGCCCTCCTTAGGCCGACTAGCCTCAAGTCATACCTGAGCCTACATCAAGGAAATCTCACTACAAATATGCACAAAATCACCTCCTACATGTCCAACCTCTGCCCTGTCAGCAATGTCAAGACAACTGAAACTAAATTCTGTACCAGGTATTACTCTGTAATTCTTCCAAAACATCCTAGGACGGGTGGAAGAGAAGTGCCATGGACACGTGGAGATTAAGAAGAGTTGCATGTGTGAAACCCACCTGTGTAATTTCACAGCTCACCATGACCTGGTCCTCAATGGCCAGCCATTCCAACCCACGGTACTTAATGAAGACCCAGGTTCCCAGGGCACAGCCCAACAAAAGTCACCTGAAGCTTTGCGCAGTGGCAGTATCGTGGCCAATGAGGTTCATCCGAGGCACAATTATTGCTAAGTGAAAACTTTTCCCAAAATTCACCTGAAGAACAGGCCAATTTGACATGGGCTTTTTTAAAAAAAAATAAAGGAAACAGCAAGATCTTGTGATTTCAGGAGGACCAACAGAGTGATATGCCTTCATTCTTGGAGACCATATCCTGTCCTGTGAGCTGGTGCAGTGAGGACTGGTAATGCTGTCCTTGCTTCATGAGGCTCCTTCTTGCCTGTAAACAAAAAGACTAACCTCTTACATCACAAAGCACTAGATGCATTATTTGGATACCTCATGGGTTCTTCCGTCTCAAAGTCAATCCTAGCTAACATTGCTAACAACAAAAAGTCAATCAGGAAATAACTATGGTGCAGACTTGGGCACTCAATTCCAATCCAGTAACTTCACTGAAGATCAAGAAGACTTGCAGAAAGGCTGCCAGAGCCAATCCATGTGAGAGGAGCAGCAGAGCTCCCAGGTGGGAACCCAGCTCTCTTGGGTTCATCTGCTGCTGGTCTTTAAGGGAATTTCTCTTCCTTGTCTTTAAATGGAGGGACAGCTTCCACCAGCACAATGATTGTGCCTACTGGAAAAGTCTCTGGCATTTGGGATACTGTCAAGCATGGGCCCTTTTGGTTTGGTGCCAGAATTTTTCACTCTTCTGCTCTACCTCCAGGCTCCACCATGGGCACAACCACATCAAGACTTCGTTTCTTTACAACCTGCAATGATCACCCTCGTGGTAAATGAATCTTTCATCTTATACTGCAGCATCACACTGTGATAGGGTATTTTATTTAATGATTCTTTTAGACAGGGTCTCACTATATAGCCCAGTCTAGACTCAAACTCACAATCCTCCTGTCTCGGCCTCCTAAGTGCTGGGATTACAGGTATGCACCACTGGATCTGACAGGGAGTTTTTAAAAGGCAGATTTACTCATGTGTAATTTATGCACAGAAAAAAATCAACAAAAACAAAACAGGGCTGCCCTATTAGCTACCTAATCTTTTTTTTTTTTTCCTAGTACAGGGGATCGAATTCAGGCCCTTGTGCTTTTGAGGCAGGGGCAGTGCCACTGAGCTAAATCCCCAGCCCTTATCTAATCTTGAGTTCCAACAAATACTGGGTAACCACCACCACAATAAAGATATTGAACATTTCTCTCATTCCAAAAGTGTCCCTCGTACCCCTTTGTCCATGAAGCCCAGTCCCAGTGGCCACGGTGCTTATCTATATTTCTTCCCCTCAGGTAGTTTTGCCTTTCCCAGAAAGATATATACACAGAATCATAGAGTGTAGGCATGTGAGTCTGGGGTCTCTCACTCACCATCCTGGTGTGTATCCTTAGTGTTTATGATCTGCTCATCTTTTAGCTTCACATTTTCTTGTCAGAGACTAAGTGATTGCCTCTAGCTCACTTTTGCAATAGAGAAACCAAATTCTTGATTTAGAGGCATTCAATAAAGCTGAGGTTTGGGAGCAGGGTAACTCATCATGTCAGTTTCCCCAAGACTAAAGGCATTCCAGGGATGCGACACTTTCAGGGGTAAAACTAGCAAGGTCCCACTGGAATGGGGACAGCTGGTCTTCTGACTTGTGAAAGCTACCTCCGGGGCCTGCCTGCCGGTGCAGCAGGGTGCTTTCTCCAGCTGACAGCTGACTCCTTGGTTTAATCACCAGCAGAAGGCTGATTTGAAATTGCCTCGGGCTGAGCTTCCATACCCTCCACCAGGCCTGCAGCTGCCCCTGGAAGTCCCTAGGAGGGCCTGGAGGAAGTGAGATGGAACTCTGGGGTCTGTTTAGAAAAGAGCAGGGTTTCTGCGGGGGGAGGGGGGGTGCCCGGTCCCTGCTCCTCTCTAATACTTAGCCCCATACAGAGTTCGGGCATCAAGGCGCCCTGGCCCATCCTGTCTTTGCAGTTGTCAGCGCATCCAGGGCCATCCCAGTTCTTCCCTGTCTCGGAACATTCTCCATTCCCTCCACTCAATGACATTTCTTATTAGTTTGTTTTGCAACTAAGGAAAAATTGAGAGCCAAGTGATAGAAAATTAGCAAAGAGCTCAAAGCTACTGTTAGAATTTAAGGGTCTCTCCTAGGCAAATGATCTGAGACATCAGAGAAAAGTCAGGCAGCCCAGGCTGTGGCTCCACGGATAAGGCTGTGCAGTGAGCACGTCCCTGCCTAGCTCTTTTCCAGCCAGCAGAGTAGGGTTCCGGGGTGCTGTGCCTGGGAACTGGGTGGGCAGCCCCAACTCTGAGCTCCCAAGAGCTTTGAAAAGCACATCTTGGATGTAGTGGGCACCCAGATTAGCTGTAAGGACTCGCACCTGGCAGACAGCACGGATGTTTTAGGGTATCTGGTTCCTGGGGTTAGTTTAACATTCCTTTCTCTAAGTATTTATAAAGAGCTCTTACAAACTATTCGACCAAGTATCCCAGGAGGCAGATTCGTAATCATTACCCTCACTTGCACAGAGGAGGAAACAAGGACCAGAAAGATTAATTGACTCGCCCAAGGTCACACAGCAAGTTAGTCGCAAAAGCCAGATTAGAAGCCCCAGTTGCCCAGGCTGGCACAGGGCTCATGATCCCCCGGCCCCCATCCAGAGCACAGGCTGAGCTATCTCCAGGTCTTTGTCCTGGGGAGCCGGGGCGGGTGGGGGGGCAGGGGAGCTGCTGCAGAGGCACAGACAGGCTCATACTCACAGGCAGAGACCTGCAGGATCCTTCTCTGTACCACCAGACAGCAACACCCCTGGGCTGGAAAGGACAGAAAGAAGGCTCAAGTTGGGGCAGCCAAGGGCAGCCATGTGGCTCCTTTCAGAATTGGCTCTGAGAGCTCTTTCTCAACCAGGTCTGCTCTTTACGGCCAGAGCACCAGTCTGCACTCTGGGCCTGAGATTCATTCACTGATGACGTTCCTGGCCCCTACTATGTGACTGGGGTCTGGAAGAGTCCCCTGGAAGGGAAAGACAAAGTCCCTTCTCTGAAGGGGCTCAACTGAGCAGCCAAAACAGACATATACACATAATTCTAAGATAATGTGCCATTAATGCAACACATCTGTTGACTATCTACACTGTATCGGGCAATGAGGCTATACCAACAGTAGTAAGGGGACCCGGGGACCCGGGGACCCGGGGACCCAGGGGAGGCTTTGTGGAAGAAAAGGCTTGTGGGTTTGGTCCTGAGACTGAAGAACGTTTAAGTGAGCAGCTAGTTCCTTCCAGGCTGAAGGAATACTGATAAGGAATGAGTAGTACACTACTCTGAGCCCTTCCTTCTAAATAAATTCTTGAACAAGTATTCTCCTCTTAAAAACTCAATTCTCAAAGATACTGGATCCTGTTTCCGACTCCTTGAACTGTGGCTTAATCGCTGTAAATTCAGTTGACCTGTCTCTCAAACTGGAGTGAATCATGTTTTGTGCTTCTGACCACATCTCTGGGTTAAACAATCTTTGGAGACACAGTCTCATACAAGTCCTCGAGAGACAAATTCCTCGCATACCCTATGGCATTCTCTTTCCCACCAAGTCTGCAACTCTCCCGGGCGCAACAGGAAATTGGTTTTATTTATAAGAATCACAATCCTAAACTGACCCTTGCTGGGTGACCCACCCTATTCCCTCTCTCACGTTGCTCCCCTCCCCAGACACATCCTCCCTCCAAAGACTGCTCAGTGACCACAGAGCAGCTAGCATGGAACAGCGCTTGGAAAATCACATGGAGAACACTAACCCAGCGTTCTGGATGGGGAGACGGAGGCCTGGAGAGCTCGAGGGTTTGACCAAAGACATGGAGCACTCGGGTCTCCGGCTTCCTGCACTGCTGCTTTCTGCACTGTGCATGGCTGCTCTCCTTCTAGACCGAACAGGCCATCCTGGCTTGGTTTGGGGAAAGACTCCCTCCCCTGAAGGACAGAAGCCTTTAGAGAAACATTTCCCATCATTATAGGGATTTGGAAGAAAATGGGCACAACTTCCTCCGCTTTGAAG
Organism: Heterocephalus glaber; assembly: GCF_000247695.1. The sequence continues at coordinate 32,193,880 of NW_004624737.1, read as the reverse complement.
CTCCTTGGCCCCTCCTGGCCCTGTAACTGTGCTGAAACCAGTCCAGTTCCCAGATCGCCTACCCCTTCAGGAGGGGAGGGTACCAAAGCAGAACCCCCACAGATGGGCCTCTCTGCACCAACAGTGACCTCTCAGTCTCTCTGTCTGAGACCACTAAATCGCCATGGCATCCAGGGCCCCCACACAAAGAGCTTCACAGTCAGCCCTGAGCTCAGGGTCAAGTACAATGAGCAAACCCTGAGCTCAGGGCTGACTCTAAAGCATCACGATTCAGATGTTTTTAAACAGCATTCTTATACCTTTTAAAGCCTCCAATAGCTGAAAGTAAATGACATTTGATTTCTGCAGGTGTTACAAAATTTGGTGGACACATCCTATGAGTACAAGGAGGTATCCATTTCATTCCACATTTGTTATTTTTTCCAGGTGAGGAACATGGTTATGTAATTACAGTCTGCACTCCATAGCACCCTCTGATTCAACCAACCAAGGTTCAAAAATACTTGGGGAAAAATATGTTTTGTTGCCTACAGTACTACATAGCTAGCCTTACAATGGCTTCATCTGTATTAAATGTGTACAGACACTTTTTCTTGTCATTATTCCTTAAACACCACAGGGCAATGACTATTTCTACTGTATTAGATATTCCAAGTAATCTGGAATGATGAAAAGTAAACTGCAGGTTGTGTATAGGTTATATGCAAATACACCATTTTGTATGAGGGCTTGAGCATCTTTGAGGATTCTGAAACCAATCTTCCTTGGATATCAAGGGACAACTACACTTCTTTTCTGTTTGGGCATTTCATTTCTTAAAGGAAATACGGTTCTCAAATGTGGCTATTAGGATCCCTTGCAGAACCTTCAAAACTACAATGCCCAAGCCACACTCCTAAACAAATCAGAATGTCGGGTGAGGCCTCTGCATCCATATCCTCAACCCTCATCTGTATTTAGAAACCCCTGGAGGAGTCCATGTGCAGCTAAGATTAAAAACCACTACCTTGGGTAGAACCTCAATAAGGGAAAAACTTAAGCTGGTAGGCATGAAAAAAGATGGTTCTGAAGGTGGAGTGAAGGTTATCAATCTGCCCTTCTCCCTTAGTTTTTCCTTCTTGGACCTTCCCTGACCATAGATTTCTGAAGCTCCAGGCAAAGCCTTCAAGCATTTTTGCCTGGCTGACTCTTCAGTTCCTCTCCACCTCCAGTACCCCAGAGCAAAAGGGGGAAGCAGGGGATCAGACTCAGAAACTAGAGAACACAGAAAAAGAGGGATTGCATTATCAACCAATTACACTGATCCAAAGTGAAGTCTGAATATTTCAACCAGGCCTGTTTGGATCCAAGTGTGATGCAACTTCAGGAAGCTTCAGCACGATGTTCCAAGTGCAATCCACAGATAGTAGGTCAGTCACACTTGGCCCTGGACCCACTCACCAGCTGGGAGAGCAATAGGAACTAGAATCTCTGACCACATGAGGCAAGTTCAGCCAATGGACTCATGTACAGGAATACAGGATGCTCTTAGGAGAGCCATAAACATGTAAACACCCAAGGATGGGAACCTTTTCAAGGCACCCTGTCGGAAGTGATACCACATCCGGGACATCTGTAAGGGTCAAACTGCTTATACAGCACCAAGAGATTCATATACAAGACACAGCAACTGTGTCATCACTTTTTATGGCAACTCTCATAAAAGCCCTATCCCTCTAGAAAGAGAACTCACATACTACACACCCCTTATTTTGCTTGGGAAGGGTCTGGAAGTTTTTCTGGATGAGACATAGGGTGACAGTCCAATGACACGTTCGCTCTCTTTACATCCTATAGGACAATGGGAAGTCAGCCCAGGGCCAGAAAATGTAAAGGACAGCCTAATTTTGGAGAATGTATAAAGGGTAACAAGCAGGCTGGGGAATATGGAAAAACCATTCCTCCTATAGCAATTACTTCCTTTTTTTTTTTTTTTTTGGTACTGGGGATCCAGCTCGGGACCTTGCGCTTTCGAGGTAGGCACTGGAACCACTGAGCTAAATCCCCGGTCCATAGCAATTACTTCCTAAGATTTACAAAATAGAGAAAACCTCTGAGAATCTGAACACAGTCGTGGGTGTTCTACCTTTCTGGAAGAAAGAGATCTCAAAATTGGGAATTTAAAAACATAGGAGGCATTATCGTAAGAATTGTGCTTTATAATTTTTTACATAGGTTGAGAGACAAAATAAACCTTGCTTTTCCACTTAACTTTATTGTTTAAACCATTATACCTAGCTAGTCTGTACCATTCAATTTCACATCTAAAAAACTAAAAAGCTCCCCATCTCTGACAAGCCAAAGACCACTGATTCCAGTCAAGTGGCACCAATTCATCAGAGATCCTTCCTTTCCCACAGATTTCATTTTGCAGTTTCTACTCAATGAGTTTTCAGAGCACAACTCATCAGCTTCTCAAAAGCATAGGGGAATTCTACATCCCTGGGGAATGGGTGGGGGGGGCATCCTCAAATTCCTAATTAAAATGTACAGCAACAAGACTAGGAGGATGAGACTTGAAATAAAAAACTTTTTCCTTGTGAGTCAAACAGTGGAAAATGAGTTGGATTAGCCTCTGTAATCCAGATAATTCTCGAGTTTATCCTTTTATCTCTGTGTGCCTGATTTACTGCAAAATAATGAGGCAGATACATGTGTTTCCCAAAACAAACACAATTCCTTTAGTTGGCGAGAAACTCTTAACTGATCCTCTCTGAGGGTGGGAGGATTTTCAGCTCCAGAGGACAGAAAGGTAAACCAATAAGTTTTACTGGCCAAAGACAGAAACTACTAACAGAAAAATCTTCTGATAATAAGTAGGTATTAGGCGTTTGAACCATGCATGGTGGCACATGCCTGTGAGCCCAGCACACAGAGAAGCTGGAGGATTGCCATGAGTTCTAGGCTAGCCAGGGCTACATAATGAGTTCAAAGCCAGTCTGAACTAAAGAACCTAGCAAGATCCTGTCTTTTTAAAAAATGCATTTGAAAAGACCCCCAGGTGTTATCATTTGCTAATTTCAGAAAGTAGTTTGCAACTAGGCCCCTCAGTCTGCGGCTAACAACCTCAGCTTCACAGTTCTGGGAGCTGAAAGGACCTTAAAGGCCAATGCTGCCTGTCAGCACAAGGTCTGAATTCCCTGAGAGGGCTCCTGTCAAGAGTGGAGGGGCCCAACACTGCCATTTTGGAGGAGAGAGAGTACGGCCACTTGGTGATCCCAGCAGAATCAGCATAAAAACCCCACCCAGTTAGAAATATGAGAGGCTCCAGGGAGGCATCATAGAAAGAAATCAAAGGTTGCCAATTAATCAAACCCTGCTGCCCACCTCCCCACTTCAGCCAGCACCTGCTGCTGGCCGAGGCTCTGCCTTCACAGGTGAAGCCCTAGCTAGGATTTGGCTCCTCAGCCCTGACCAGTAAACCAAACGACCCAGGTGAGAAAAAAAAAAAAAAAGCCAAAAGAAACCACCGTTCAGGGAACTAAAGCCGGTCCCAGAAGGTCCTTTCAACCCTAGAGGTACTGATTCCTTGAGAATCTGATCTTTCTCCCTTATTATTCCCCTCTCCCAAGGGAAAGCACACATAGAAGCAGTGTTTCCTCACAATTTTGGCCAGGCCAGCCCAAGACGGCACAAGAGGTTTTTCCAAAGGAAAGGCGGGATTGGGACGCCCGTGGTGTCCAGCTTAAAGGGCAGCTCTCTGAATGCCTTTTTAAAAAGAGGCTTACTAGACACCGTGCCCCAGACTCCGAAAACGGGTGCTATCCGGGCACCGGGCCGGCCCGCCCACCGGGGTTTGGCCAGGACAAGACTCGGCCAGCTGCGCACTGGGCTGAGCCTGCGCTCCACCTGCTGGGCACCCCACCCAGCCTCCGACCCCCACACCCCACCCGGCTCGGGGGTGCGGAAGCGGAGAGGGCTAGGGAGAAACGCTCACCCAAGCTGCCGGACGTCGGGAGGGGCGACCCGGGCGGGATGCAGCACAGAGCCACCCCACCAGCCTTGGCTCTTTCGGGGGTCTGCGCGAAGCCCACCACCCTGGCTGTCCGCGAGCGAGCGGACCCAACTTGTCGCTCCCTACTCAGGGCCTCCCGGGCTGGAGACAGCTTTTTCTCCGCAGGAGATTAAGAGCGGCGGGGGGCCGGGCGCTCACCCTCTGCCCTACAGGTGGAAAGCCTCGCGCGACCCTCACTCAGGGACGCGAAGATCAAAGGCCTGGGCCGCGGCCAGCACCTCGGAGCCCAACTGCCCAGCCACGCTGTCGCGGGCGCGTCCTCTGGGATCCAGGTCCCGGGTGGGGGGCAGCCGGCTCCGTGCGCTCCAGCCCCGGGACCAGCCCGTCCCCCCTCCCCGCGCAGAAGCGGGCGGGGCCGTGGGTCGCGGGGTGCCCGCCGCGCCCTCACCTTTGTACCGCTCCATCGGGGCCTCGCCTGCGCTCCCGCCGCTCCGCTCGCCCTGCGCCGCGCCCTCCGCGCTCTGCTCCGCGCCGCCCGCCGCGCTGGCCCCTCCCCGTGAGGTCACGCTCGCGGCCGGCCCTCCCGGGCCACCCCGCGCCCGGCCCTCCCGGGCCACCCCGCGCCCGGCCCTCGGACCCGGTCCGCCCCCTCCGGGGGACTCCGCGGCCCGTCGGCGCGGACGTCGGCGCTGCAGTCCCGGCGCACCCGGGACTCGGCAGCTCACCGCGGCCGCCTCGCTCTGCCTTCAGGTCCGGGCCCCGAGGGCGGCGGGAGGGAACGGGGCCGAGCAGTTTCCAAACCCTGGGGGCGGCCCGCAGGGGAGCTGGCGCCGGTGCGCCCGTGAGCTCGGTTCGCCCAACCGCGGGGCCGAAAGCCCACTGCCGGGAGGAGGAGACTGAGGTCCGAGGCCCGACGTGGAGGCGAGCGGAGAGCGCCTCCTGCTTGACCCCCATGCCTGCGGGCTGCCGTCCTTGGGCTCCCTCAACGCGCGCCTTAAGGGCTGGGGTGGGGCAGCGGAGTCCTCGCCTGCGCCTGCTCTGGGTCCTCTGCGGATGGCTCCCACCCGCCTGGGTCGGCTTTGGGCGGCTGCTGATCGAACGCACACAAGTCAGGACTTGCTGCCTTCCACCTGCTCCCGGGTTTCTGGGGCCCAGGCCCTTCTGAGAAGGGCTGAAAACGTCTAGGGCCACCTCATCCAATCTGAGAGCACCTGGCCGCCCTGGAGAGGTGGCCCCGATTCCATAAAGTTCAGACCTACCCTGATTCTGCCCTGTGGGCCCCCACCGAGCGGCAGACTTCCAGCCTTGACCTCTCCTGCCTTTTACCAATCAGATCCTCATCTGATCTGCCCCTCACAGAGATCCATATTTTGCTTTAAAATGTTTGGGTTTTCACTTTTTAAAAAATGGTTTGTGCTGTGTACCTGGTTTCTGGACACAATTTCCATCTTCCTAGAAAAAAACATACTTAAGGAAGATTTGTTGTTTTCTTAGAGACTTCCTAATTCTTTCGTGGGACAGCAGCTTTAGCTCTGACGCTTGGAGACCTGCCCTGGCAGTCTGCAGAAATACTTTTCTTAGTCACAAGCAGCTAACACGGATGTAGCCCTCTCAGGCAGTTAGGTGGTGTGCTGAGGGCTCACACACCCTGCCTTTAATTTTCCCAGTAACCCTGTGAAGTGGGTATTACTGTTATCCCTATGGTACAGTTGGAGAAATGGAGGCCAAAAGAGGTAAAAGATTCGCCCATGTGATACAGCTGGAACAGAGCAGAGCAGGCATTATATCCAGGGCTGTCTGCTTCCAGGTGTGCATTCGCCACACTTTCTCGGTGCCCATGGGAAGTGCCCGGCCACTTGTTACCATCTCTCAGAGCACACAGACAGGTGGGTCCTCTGATAAGAGGGAAGCACAAAGGTGCTGGGAAGACAGGTGAGCCAGCCTGGAGAAGCCTAGGGACTCTAGGAAGAGGTGCTGGCCTGGGTGAGTTAGAGCTGGGGAGGTGACAGGAGAGGTGGCATGAGCGCAGGCTTCCAGGCAGAAAGGAGCAGAGCAGGGACGGAGGCTGGGAGGTAAAGCACTTCGAGGCCAGCCAGTTCTGTTCCTGAAGCCAAAAGGCAGAAACCAGGTGTGAAGGAGGAGAGGCTGGAGAGGCAGGCACGAGACTGCTGAGCTGGGAGCGGCGGGGAGTGGGCAGCACCGGAGAGGGTGGGACACTAGGGATCCCCAGGAATCCCTCCAAGGTGGAATACAGAAGGCCCGGGGAGAAGTCGGAGCAGTGGGATGCAAGATGGGAAAGAGAAAGCTGAGCACAGGGTGTGAGGGAGGGGGAAGAGCTGCTGAGGTTGACCTGGCATTTTCAGCAATGGACAGTGTCACCCACTGAGTCGCCGGGGCTCTCTTCCGTGCCAGGTGTCACCAGGTATGGCAGAGAAAGCGTGAAGTGCACAAAGGTCCTGCTGCCGTGGGGCTGCTGTGAATGAAGCCCAATGAAGAGACGAGCGGCCCCGAGTCAGAAGTGACAGCAGGTTCGGGGGACAAGTGCAGGGCCCGTGGCACCTCCAGGGAGGGAGAGCTCTCGGGGTTATCCACATAGGACAGGCACTCTTCCGGGGAGGCCTGGCTGGGGACAGTTGTTACAACCAAAGAACACAGAGGTTGTGGCAAGAAGGCCGATGTCTCAGGGAACTGGGGTCCGGAACTGTGCCGTACGCTGCTGCAGGTTGGACCTGGACCATGGCGAACACAGCTGCTCTTGCCCTTTCGCGTTTTCTCTCTTCCTTCTGTTCTTCCTTTCCTCAGGGGGCAAGGGGCCAGCATGAACCCGCCCGGTGCCACTTCCTAGTCTACAGCATCTGGAGACTGTTACCAGGGGCCCCAGTTTCCTCTCAAATTCTCACGAAGAATCTGGCTGTGCAGCTCAAATCTTGGAGAGAATTCTCAAGTCTCTGGTCACCCGTGGCCATACGCCAGCTCTGGGCCTAGCAGAGCAAGGTCACAAGGTCTGGTCCCCACCCAGAGGGGCCTGGGCCCTCCCATGAGGGGATGAGGGCAGCCTAGTGCTAAGAGCCGAAGGTTAGCGTCTCCACTCTACAAATGAGGACACAAAAAAGTTAGGGGACTCGCCCAGAGTCTCAAAGTTAAGCTATCTCTCTTTCAGAGTGAGGACTCAAAAAATAAAAATTTGAGTTTCCTGATTCCAAATCCTGTGGTATATCAGCCCCCCTTGGTTCCGGCTTTCCCACGGCTGTCACTTGACAGGCCTGTCCCTCAGTAAGTCCTCCAGTAGTCATTGCCTTAACCCCTTCTTGAAACCACAGCCCATGCCTGCAGCCAGGGGCAGCTCCTTGGTATCTCTCCTGCCTGTCTCATCCCTCTTTCCCCCACCAGCTCCAGCCTCTTTAATTACTTCTTCCCCCAATCCTTTCTAGACAAACAAAAACCAATCAGAAATGTACACAGAGTGAATTTAAAACTGAAAGCCATCACTCTTTTCAAGAATAAAACTGAAACAACACTATTTAAAACCAGTAGGCCTTGCATGGTGGTGCATACCTTTATAATCCTAGCTACTTGGAAGGCTGAGGCAAGACTGGAAGTTCCAGGCCAGCTTGGGCATCTTAGCAAGAGCCCATCTCAAAATCAAATTAAAGGGGTGGAGGTGTGTGACTCAGCAGTAGAGTGCCCAGCAGGTACAAGGCCATAGATTCAATCCCGAGTACTGTGAGAAAAAATCAGCAGGAATTTTAGGTCCGTTAGTTTAACACTGCTTCCCACCTCTTCCCCAGCACAGCACAGTGTCACCCCTGACTTTGGTGGCTTTACAACTTCTACCAAAGGGTCACTCACATTCAAATTCAAATTCAGAATCAGGTGATCTGGTTTTCAATTTGTTCTCAACACTCTACTATGGAGCCCACCCCAGACAGACCCCCATCAGAAATGAGCTCTTCTGATGCAGACAGGCCTCAAGCCAAACTGGAGTCTAGGTTTGGGGGTTCCCACCAAACTCAGCTGGGGGCTAATGGTACCCCAGGCTCTCTGGGTGTGTTAATGAATTTGTCCTAAGCAAGAGAGCTGAAGGCCAGAAAGACCTGTTGTTTGGTACAGTACTCCTTTATCTGCAGGGGATTGGGTCTCAAGACACCCCGTGAGTCCCTGAAACCATGGACAGTACCAAACCCTATATAAGCACTGTGATCCACAGCATTACATCAGGTGATCAAGCCAGCTACCAAGTGATCTCTGGGTAACAGGAAGGTAGCATATACATCGTGGATACACTGGACAAAGGGCACACATCCTGGGTGGGACACAGTGGGATAGCACAAGGTTTCATCACACTACTCTGGGTGGCATGAAATTAAACCTTATGAGTTACTTATTTCTGGAGTTTTCCATCTTATATTTTTTAAGCTATGGTTGACTGGGGGATACTGCAAAAAGTGAAACTTCAGATAAGGGGGTACTGCAGTAATTCCTAAACCAGTTCCCACCAGCAGAGATGTTTCTTCAAACACAAGGGGGCTTCTGCAGCTGAGCAGATGAGGACTGGGTGCTGTCTACCCCTACTCATTCTTTTACCTCCAGCTCCAAGCCACCCCTCTGAGGGATGTCCTCTCCCCAGTCATCCTCACCCCCACTTGGCACAGTCCTGACCTCTGGCTCTTCTGGCAGGCTGCCCTCCTCCCAGGATAGCCCTCCCAATTGTATTGCCTTAATCCCTGTCACTGTGTTGCTATGGCACCCGGCACACAGTAGGTGGCCAATCATAGTGTTGAATGAATAAGTAATTGACTATTCCATGTTTATTCTCTTGGGGTTTCTGTGAAAAGAAAAAATAAAAATTATAAATGTTTTATAGCTGAATGAGCTGGTTTAACTGAATGAGGTAATTTATAAGGAACAATGGCAGGTCTGGCTGGGCATGGGGTGGGGTGAGCAGGAGGAAGGGCTACTCGGACCCCCTCCCTTTCCTTCTGAGGTCATGAATCCCACAGACAGCTAAGCGGCTCTTAGGTAATAAGAGTCTCCACCTCCCAGGGCGCTGGGGCTGGGGAGCAAAAGGACAAATCCCCCAGGATTAGGCATCCTTCTCCTGTCTCTCTTTTTTTTTTTTTTTAGTTCTTCTATTGGTACATTTTAGGTATACAATTCGTTTACATTTATCATTGGGTGTTTGTACCTGTACATGATGTGTCTTGGTTCTTATTTTTTCCCCATTACTTGTGCGCCCTTCACCCCCTCTACCTTTCCCTATTTACACAGATTTCATTTCCTTTTTTTTTTTCTTTTCTCATAGTTTTTCCTTTCCCTCTTTTCCTTTCCCCTTCCCCTCCCTTCACTCCTTCGTCTTTGGACCTTTTTTCCTATTTCAAATTATCAGTTATTCATTTTAATCATTTTAACCCTTGTTTACACTATCAGTTTCTCACACTAGTGAAACTATTCGGTATTTACACATGTGTGTCCTATTTATTTCACTTAAGAGTATGGCCTTGATATGCATCCATTTAGCTATAAATGACTCTAGGTTTTCAGTCTTTATGGCTGAGTAGTACTCCATTTTATAAAAAACCCACATTTTCTTTATCCAGTTTCCAGTTGATGGGCACTTGGGCTGCTTCCAAGGTTTAGCTATTACAAACTGTGCCGCTATGAACATGGGTGCACATATAGCTCTGTGGTATGATTCTTTTAATTCTTTGGGGAAGATACCCAGAAGGGGAATAGCTGGGTCAATTGAACCTACAATATGGGAAAAAATTTTTAGCAGCTGTACCTCAGACAAAGGACTACTATCTAGAATATATAAAGAACTTAAAAAAATCAGACCCCCCAAATTCAAAGACCCAATTCAAAAATGGGCATCTGAAATGAACAGACATTTCTCAGACAAAGAAGTAAAAGCAGCAAACAAATATATGAAAAAGCATTCAGCATCACTGGTCATTCGAGAGATGCAGATGAAAACAACACTGAGATTCCACCTCACCCCAGAAAGAATGGCTGCTATCAAGAAATCAACCAATAACAAATGCTGACGGGGCTGTGGGGAGAAAGGAACCCTTCTCCATTGCTGGTGGGAGTGCAGACTGTTGCAAGCACTGTGGAAATCAGTATGGAGACACCTCAAAGAACCAGGACTGGAGGACCCATTTGACCCTGTCTCTTCTTTTACTGTGTCCCTTCTGTCTTTGCCTAGCACTTATCCCTGCCCAACCCCCAGGACCTTTGCCTCCTGTCCCCTGCTGTGATTTCCAATCCACAGGTACAGAATATTTCAGGGTTGTTTGGAGACTTGGAACCAAAGGTGAATCCAACCAGGTAATCGGATGTTACCTGGAATCCAGAGCTGCATGCCTCAGAGCCCTGATGCAGTATCCCAGCAAGCATGTTTCTCCACCAGCCTCTCCTCAGAGCCAGGCCATCCTTTTTCAAGAGGGATGAAGGGGTGGATATGCTCCTCACATCAACTGCTCATCGTGAGCAGTTGCCAGGGTCTCCATGTGGGATTCATTTCCTTGATTTTTTCCCCTGACTTAGGAGGCCAAGGCAGAAAAGCAGGCAGACAGGAACTGGCAGCTCCACAGGTTCCCCAGAGCCCCCGACATGGGGACCTGAGAGGAACCCTTCCTTCATGCCTGGCAGCTGCAAGTGCTTCCTCATCAGCACAGCCTGTGCCCTCTGGCACACTCTTCCTCATCTGGGCACAGTCCCAGAGCCAAGCCAAGTGCCTGCCTCCTCCTCATGTCTTCCAACAACTGCTTGAAGGAATGAAGGATGGAAAAGTAACACTTAGTCAAGATTCATTTCTCTTCTAATGACAGAACAAACATAAAGACCATCTTGTTAGGTCACAGACCTCTAAGTAGTCTGTAGGAGTGTGTGTGCAGAAACTCCCTATAGGCCCCTGGGTAGCCAGTGGGGCTGGCAAAGCTCTGGTGGTTGGGTTTATGGTCAGCTGTTGGCCCACAGACCTGCCACAAGCCTGCAGCCTTCACACTGACTCACGCGCTTCTCTGTAGTGGGGCTTCCCTGAGTGCCCACTGCCAGCCAGCTCAGCTCACTGAGGCCTCTCGGGGCTGCCTGAGGGACACGCCGGGCCGAAAGAGCTCAGCTCTTGTCCTATCCCCTTTGGTGCGGTTGCGCTCCTGGGTTTTAGAAACCACCCTCCTGGTCTGTGGGCCCGGCTCCTGCTTCTTCTAGCTTTTAGGTGGGCTCCTTCTGGACTCCTTTTCCCATAGTTGGACTGTGATGGGGTGAAATTTTAAATCACCTGTTCTCTAAAGGCTTCAATAAGAGTAAAGGGTAGAAATAGGGGAAGACACTTATGTATCCGTTGCTCCAAAAACAAGATTTGACTAGTGTTCAATAAAAAGAAGATCGGCATGAGGAGGCTTCCCAAGCAGCCCCGTGGCCGAAGGGAGCAGAGCAGAGGGTGCCTTGTGCCTGTCTGACCCCATCCCAAGATGCTGCTGTGCCTGTGTGCTGCCTGCTGCTCACCCCCGCTGCCTGTGGACTCCCAGCATGTGCATGTTTTTCAAGTACCACTGAAGACAGCACCTCTCATTTTCAAGGCTGGTAACGTGCTGAGAGCTGGAATGACTTTCCAGAGCCACAAGGGCAGATCATGGCAGAGTCAGGGGTGCACGCCAGGGCTGCTGCCTCCCACCTTCCACACTGAGGGGAAACCACGGTCCTACCCCTCCCTGGTGGGAAATGCTGCGAAATCTGCCCAGGGCCCCCACTTTGTTCTTCTCAAGGGCAGCCTTTCTAGAGCCCCAGACACTAGGCTCCTCACCATCACCAAAGTCCAGACTTACGAGTACCGACAAATCATTCGTGAATGAATGAACCAGCCATTCCTGTTGGAAGTGCGTGTGCCCCCAAGGGCATAATATTAGGATCTTGGAGGAGGGTGAAAAGAAATCTTACATTATATAGACATTATATAAACGTGTGTATATATAGAGAGTATATAAATAGATTTACAGTATATTTGTGGCATTAAAATTTATGGGAGAACAATTGCAACAAATGTCGAAAAGGCTCCTGAGAGGAGGCAATAAATGGGGAAAAGTTGAGAAACACTGCATTACACACTCTGAGTTTAGATTAGAATCTTCCCTCTGCCTCTTTCCAGCAGAATCTAACCTTTTGGTGCCTCCGTTTCCCCATCAATCAAATGGGAATAAAATTAACTCTCCTCAGAGGGTGTTGCAAGCATTACATGAGACAGTACATGCTGCGTTTGGCTCAGTGTCTGATGCATAAGTTTCACAGCAGACATTAGATGCAATAATTAAGATTGCTGAGGCAAGCAAATCCTCCACCAATAGTAAGAACCACAGGCCTCCCGTGGCAGAGCAAACAGGCTACCAGCTGTTTCAGCTGCAATCACCCTATTGGCAAGAGTCCTACTAGGTGCCATGTACTGGAAATCATTAGTGCCACACAGTCACCCAGCTGCCATCCATCTACCCACCACTGTGTACCCTCCTGTTAGCTCAGTATGGAGCCAGGTGTTGTGTTGGGTAATAAATTGCATAAAGCCCTGAAGGGATTTATGGTTTCAAAGGGGAGACAAGAAACAGTCTACTGTCAATGCTTCTCAAACTTCAGCTTGTGTAGGAATCACACAGGAACATGTTAAAACATAGTAGGTCTGGGGCTGGACAGAGCCTCTGTGCTTCCAACAAGCTACCAGGTGATAGTGCCACACAGTTTGAGGAGCAGTCCTTCCTCCCACAGCCAGTCAACCCGAGGAAATGTTGTTTTCCTCTCTCTGCTCATGTTCTGGCTGCACGTTACTTTGACTTCTTATGGGGCCCATAATACATTGTCTACAAAATTTCATGCTGAAAAATTCTGGAACAAAATCTTCAAGGAGCATTCATCCTGCAACCTGGAGTCATAACTAGTCTCAGAGTACAGTGAACACTGCATTCTCAGGAGCTTGCTTCTGTTATATTTATTTTTCTTTCATGATCAAAATCCTTGTGGGGAAAGAAAGGAAAGGAGAAAGAGACAGAGAGGAATCACTGTAATGCAGCTTCCTAACTTCCGGCTGGAAACAGTCTCAGGTACCCAGTTTCTTCTGGCAAAACAACTGAGAGAATACAAATAGCAGTCTTTCACAGAGGAACCCCTAGCAGGACAGGACATTTGAAACCAGGCCACTATACTTGCACAGTGTCCAGGGATCCTGCTTTGTTGCTTCAGTAGAATCTTTGGTCTAATTCAAATAACATTTATGGAAGATCTCAAAGCAGAGGGGTTGGGGGAGGGGAGTCCAGGGCTAAGAACCAGTAAGTCCCAGACGGCAAGAAACACTCGTCATTTTTCATTAATGCATTTGTGGAGCAGTTTGCTTTACACAAGAAGAGAAGCCTGTTGGCCTGTAAAGACATGGCAACTTGAAAATTCAGATGCCTAAGTCACAAGTGTGTTCCTCTGTGGAACTGCTCTTGGATCTGCCCCTGGATTCATATCCTATCTCACACAACTATTGTGGCTTCAAACAGCTGGAAAGTGGTGATCTGTTAGGATCTGTGGTCTAAACTCAGCACAGTGGTGCATACCTGGGGAACTTATTGATTTACTGACAGGATACTGGGATCAATTCCCAGTATTGGGGGAAAAACATTTGTTGTCTAGTCATCAAGTGGGCCTCTTCCCAGGTGGGGTGTAAAAGCAGGGCAGTTTTATTTGGGTTTCTGAGAGAGTCTCGCTTTGTAGTTCAGACCGGCCTTGAACTTGTGGCGATCTTCTTGCCTCAGCCTCTTGACTGCTGGGGTTACAGGTGTGCACCACCACACTGCTGGCAGAGTGAGACAGTCTGGAGAAGCGATGAGGAAGGCTTTCCTGAGCAGGGATCCTGTCTTGATTCAGATGGGTCCTCAGACTGGAGCGCACTGCTTACGACACGTGTTACAAATGAAACAAACATGTGGCTAATAAAGACCCTTCCTTCAGAAACATGTTGCAAGGGTTCTACAGGATAAAGCACACAAATGACGTGAGTGTCTTTATGTAGTAACATGCTCTGTTGTGGGAGGGAGTGGGTGATCAGGGTGAGGAAAGAGCTAAGGGCTTGGGAAGTCATTAGTCCTTCCAGCGCAGAATCAAACTCAGTGCCCTTGACGTTGGTCGTAAGTGTTCATCCCACCTGCCCAGGCTTCCTGGCCCTCCTCACCAGGCAAGAAGCCGACAGCTACTCGTGAGCCTGCCCTGCGGGGGCTCTGGGAATACACTGCCTGGCCCTTGGTTCCCACTTGGCCAACCTCCCAGGGTCTTCTCTGGTGACTGGATCTTTCTCTACTGTAGTTTGGTTTTGGTTTTTTCCAATAAAAACAGAACTTTACAGCTTTCCCATTTGCTCTTGTAGTGGTTACATTTTTAGTTGTTTTATTGAATTCTATCTTACTGATAGATTATAATTTTTATAACCATTCACCCAGTGAGGGGCACTTAGGGTGATTTCCAGCTTTCAGTATTCTACATAGAATGTCTGAGTATCATTTTACAGATCACTTTTCTTTCTTTTCTTAAAAAGCACCTTTATTGAGAGATATGTGTATGTGACACATCACATAACTTATACATTTGAAATGTATAATTCGATGGTTTTTACTATGAGTTTATAACTATTCTTGCAATTAATTTTGGAACATCACACTAGAAAGTAACCTCATACCCTTAGTAATCCAGCCATTCTCTCCACCGAGTCCTAGGTGACCACTAATTATCTGCTGACTATAGATTTTCCTACTTAGGAAGTGTCATGTAAGTAGAACTGTGCAATGCCTCAAATGACAATTTTATTGCATGATCTTTTGTGACTGGCTTATTTTACTTAGCATGCATGCTTATATGTACTTTTTTCTTTCCTTTTATTTTTAAAAACTGTACTAGGAATTGAACCTAGGGCCTTTGTATTCCCAGCTGTTTAAACTGCCTCGGCTAGTCTCAAACTTGTGATCCTCCTGTCTCACTTAGCATGTTTTCAAGGTTCATCCATGTTGCAGCCTTTATCAGTACTTCTTTTTTATATTGCCAAGTAATTTTCCATTGCAAGGTTGTACTCAATTTGCTTGCTTGCTTCTTTGTATGAGACAGGGTCTCACTATGCAGTCCAGGCTGGCCTTGAATTCTTTCTGCCTCACCTTTCGGAGAGCTGGAATTACAGGGATGCACCAGCACACCCAGCTCATTTTCATATCTGGGTTGTTTCCACTATGGGACTACTACGAGTAATGTTTCTATGAGCATTCTTGTGGAAGTTTTTTGTTTTGTTTTGTTTTTTGGTACTGGGGATCAAACTCGGGACCTTATGCTTGCACGGCAGGTGCCAGAACCACTGAGCTAAGTCCCCGGCCCTCTTGTGGAAGTTTTTATGTACACACGTTTTCATTTCTATCGGGGCCCACCGCGTGGCTTTATTCCTGTGCAGGTGTTGCTACCCGTGTTTCATTCCTGCTCGAGTTATGTTGGACTCTTGATTTCCCACTCGACCCCAAATCTGCTCCTACAACAGCAAACACTGGAGACTCGGTTTCCCCGCCCAGCCTGTTGCACACACCAGGAACTCAAAAGCCATCCTGCCACTTCCCTGCACTCCTCTGTCCTTCACCCGAATAGCTGGTGTCCCAACCAGTAGCGCCTCGCGCGCAGAGCCTTCCCCAGACAAGCCTTCGCTGATGTTCTAGGGTCAAGCAGGCCATGAATGCTACACAGACTCACAGCCTGCGCTTCCATGGGTAGGAGCGTGTGATTAACGTCTGTCTGCTCACTATGTATCTCAACTGCTGAGCACAGGGCCTGGCAGACAGCAAGACCAGTAAACCTCTCAAGGTTGGATGCATAGCACTCTTCCTTCATAACGATTCACAGATCCCGATACGGTAGTGTCTATACCAATTTGTTGAACTACTTTAAATTTTCAATTTTTAAAACCAAAGTATAATTTATGTACAACAAAATTCACCCTTTTTAGTGCACAATTCTGTGATTTTTTGCGGGGGGGGGGGCAGTGCTATGGATTGAACTCAAGGCCTTCACACTGAGCCAGATCTCCACCATCTGGTTTTTTCCCAGGCTGGGCTCAAACTTTCGGATCCTACTGTCTCAGCCTCCCAGAATGCTAGGATTACAAGTGGATGCCACCACACCCAAGTCCAGCTCTGTGAGTTTTTGCAGTGTCAACAGTCATGTGATTATCACCACGATTAAGACAGAGAACAGCGCACTACTCTCTAGCATGTCTCTGTGCTCCTTCAAAGTCAACCCTTCCCCTCAACTTCAGCTCCTGGAAACCTCTGCTAAGAGACTGTCCGTCCCATTGATTTACTTTTTCCAGTGTCACAGAAATACAACCATGCAGTATGTAACTTTTTGATTCTGGCTTTTCTTTACTTGGCATAATGCACTGTGGGTTCATCCATGTCTATAATAATTCATTCCTGTGATGGTTTAGATCTAAAATGTCTGCCCATGTCTCACTCTTATGTTCGGAAGTGGAGCTTTGGGGAGGTGATGGGATCATGGGGTGCTGTCAGCTCAGAGCTAAATCTGCTGGTTGGAGTCCATCACAGCATGCGACCTGGAAGGATGGAGCTCCCTCCTGGCTCCTCCCTCTCCCAGCTGAGGTGTCTGGGCAAATGAGAAACAGTGCCTGCGCAGGACCAGGCCCATTTCTGACCTCCAGAAGGATCTTAAAGAACTTCAAAGCTTTGATAGAGATTGTTTCATCTCAGACTGGAAAGGATCCTTTAAATACTGTGGAGTTTTTTCCTATTCTTTTTACAATACAAAGATTGAGAAATAGAGAACGTGCACCTTAGTAATTTCAACTCAGGCACCTCCTGAGCACCAGAAAAGATTCATTAGGATGAACTTTATGAACTTGGCATTTTAATTCTACAAATAGCTGTTATGTGTATGTAGAGAACTGTATCCAACATGTTTTGAAATGTGTATGCATTATGGAATGGCTAAGCTGAGCTAATTAATACCTCATTTTGCTTTGCATACTTATATTTTGTGGTGAGAACACTTAAGATCTAGTCTCATCAGTTCTCGAGTACATCATACATTGTTATTAACTGTAGTCACCATGTTGTACAAGAGATTTCTTGAACTTATTCCTCCTATCTAACCAGAATTTTATACCTTTTGATCAAGAACTCCCCAACTGTGGGGTGTGGTGGTGCATGCCTGTTATCCCAGCACTTTGGAAGGCAGAAGTAGCAGGATCTCAAGTTTGATCCCAGTCTGGGCAATTTACTGACTCAGTGAGACCCTGTCTCAAAATGAGAAATAAGGAAGAGCTGGGGATGTAGCTCAGCGTGAAGGCCCTGGGTTCAATCTCTAGTATTACAACAACAACAACAACAACAACACAATAACACAACAACACAAACAAACAAAGTTCTCACCCCCAGCCTTACTCCAACCCCTCATTATACTCTCTCTCTCTCTCTTTCTGGGAGTCTGCATTTTTAACAAACTCCCTGGACCTAGATATGTTCATCCACATTGGAAACCACTAATATTATGGAGTTGTTGTTTTTCTCTCATAGGGATAACACCCAAAACACCACTACTACTGATGCCATTTTGCTAACCTTTCTTGAGTTCACCATGTGCCTGGTGCCACTGTAAGTGTATGATGTGCATTTACTGAATCCTCACAGCAATTCTCTGGGATAAGCATCCTTCTCATCTTCAGTGTGGGGAAGAAGAAACTGAGGTACAAGCCACTTGTCCAGGTCATGCTGCTGGTTGGTGGTTTAGACTTAAAGGAGTCAGTAGTCAGGGCAAGGGCAGGGATTTGTGGGTCCCTCTGCCCCTGACTGCTGGTACAAATGGAGCACACTGGCATCAACATTTGCCCAGAGTTCTACTCTAGAGCATGGCCAGGCTCCATCCTAAAGAGCCAGAGAGTCCCTTGCTGACGGAGGTCAGCTGCTGCCTAGTGGATGGCCAACTCTCCAGCCCAGAGGTGGGCTGTGTCTGCCTCAGGCCTCACCTGTGAAAACACTCCGGCTAGGTCTCGGGGACAGAGTAACTGATAATGACACAAATCTCTCTTGAGTTGCACTGTCATGGCTGCCTTGGTGTCTTGATTCAATTCAAAATGTTTCCCTTTCATGACCATTTTGATTTGGGGGAAGAGCTACAAGTCATAGGGTGCCAGATGCCATGAATAAAGTGGATGAAGACACACCTTTATATTTTTAGGAGCCTGCCTTTCTGTCAAATGGCACTCAGCAGCATTCATATCTCATAAAGACACTCACGAAAGAGGACTTTCAGAACTGCTCCAGAAAGTGGCAAGAACAATGGGATAAGTATGTTTGAAGTGAGAGGAAATAATTTAAGAGAGAGTGATAGCAATGTTTTTTCCTATAACAATTTTTTTAAAACTTAAGTATTCATCATATATTTTGATCACCCTGTATGAGTATTTGTAGGAAGGAGAAACCAGGTTCCAATCTGCCTCCCTGGGGTTGGAGACGTAGACTTCATGGTGGCTGGGCCAGAGCATGGTCATCTAGAGGCCGCTGGCCCAGACTTCTTCAGGTTCCACCTTGTGGAAGAGTTAGAATTTTTTTGCCAATACAGGTTCTCACAGTTTTAGAGGCCAGAGACCCAAAATCAAGGAGAGGGCAGTCCTTGCTTGCCTCTTCTGGTTTGTGGCTCCTGGTATCCTTGGCTTGTGGAACCTCTAATCCCTGTCCTATTGTCCCATGGCCTCTTCTCTGAGGGTCTCTCTGTCTGTGTCTACTTGTCTCTTCTAAGGATGCTTATCATTGGGTTTAGGGCCCACTTCAATCCCTGATGTTCTCCTCTTGATCCTTTCTTAACTACATGGGCAAAGGCTCTTATTCCAAATAAGCTCATTCTGAGATTCCAGGTCTTATGGGAGACACTACTGTATTTCAATTCACTGTAGATGCTTTAATAGGTAAAGGCTCAAAAATACAAACAACCACTTTTACGTGAAAGAAGAATTTGTCATCACCACCCCCTGGGTTAGTTATCTTTACTCTCCCTCGGGCCACAACCTGAGGACATGTACTGAGTTTCCCTAGAGTGACTCTCTCAATAGAAAAGGCAGCTGACCATGGTGCAAACACCTGTCATCCCAGCTACTCAGAAGCCTGGGGCAAGGGGGTCACAAGTTCGAGGCCAGCCTGGGCAACTCAGTGAGGATTTGTCCCAAAATGAAACTGGAAAAAGGCCAGGGATGCAGGCCCTGAGTTCCATCTCCACTACTATCAACCCCCTCCTCCAAACAAAACTTGAGCGGGGGACATAGTATACCTGCCCTCCTAGCAAACAATGGAACAAAGCAAAAGAGAGTACAATGGAAAAGAAGGACGTTGGTCTCTCAGCAGGATTTCTAACCCATTTTCTCAGCATTGGGAGTTTCTCAAGGTTGTAAGTGTAGACAAGCTACTGTGCACCTAATTGTTCTCTTGGTCCATGCTGCTCTAAGTGGAAACAATCCCTTGGCCTTTGGGGTCTGATAAAATTCAGTGGAGAAGGGGGCAAGGGCCAGCTGTGCTGAAGGAAACTGTCCCGTGGCAGCAGACTTCTGGAGCCTTCTCTGACTCCTGCCCTATGAATTAGGGCGGTAGCAAGTGAGGAAACCTGGCAGTGGATGCTTGGCTTGTCCCGGGTCGCGGTGTCCCCATCCTGAGGTGATGTGGCGTGGTTGATCCTAGGAATACCTGGAAGCTCTTTAGGCTTGGGTGCCTGTGTTGCTAAAGATTGAAACCAAAGCTTCGCATATGTTAGGCAAACACTCTACTACTGAACCATAGCTCCAGCACTTTTTAACACTTTATTTGGGACAGGGTCTCGCTATGTTGCCCAGGCTATCTTGGAATTTAAGATTCTCCTGCCTCAACATTCTGAGTAGAGGGGATTACAGGCATGTGCCTCTGTACCAAGCACCTAGAAATGTTAAAATTTTGTTGTAAGATATAGCTTCCCAGCTCCCAATCCAGATCTAACAAGTCCAAACTTCCTTGAAGACTGAAACAAGAGCTTTGCAGTTAGACCTGTGCCCAAATCTTGGTTCTTCCATTAAGGGTTTATTGGAGACACCACTCACCTGTGGATCAGAGGTCATAACACTTACCTAGGATGTCTGTGAGAATCAGAGGCCGTGACTCTGCAGGTGTTGTGTGCAGAGGAAGCCAATGATTAAAATAATTATTAATACTAGCAGTTCAAGCTGACTGAAGTGCTTTGTTTTTATGTGGGGGAGGGGAGGGATACTAATTATTTTTTAGAAGCCAGACGACTTTTGCTATTATCTGATGGGAATGTAACCACCATCAACTTTCTAACTTTTCATTACGAAGTATAGGTTTTAAGACAATAACAGGAACGAGAAGACCTATTCTTTCCATGCCAGCATCTATCCAGTGCAGAACAAAGTGTTGTTATTCATGGCCAGGCTCCACCTTGAGAGGCTGGCATTTGTCTCTGCAAACACAGTCCTTTTGACAAATTCTTAGAAAATCACGTGCTAGCCATCTGGAGACCCAAGACCTGTGACTGTCTTAGGCAGAAAGAATGTGCCATTTGGGCCTGATGGGCAGGGGCTAGAGTACTACCCATGTCAGTGCTGGGTTTACCCTTTTCAGACTGAAATAATCTGCATTGATGATTTAGCTCAGCATCTGGCATTTGGCACCCTCATGACCTTCAAAAGCTGCTGGCTACTTCCATCATCCCAGCCTCTTATCATCAGCCCTTGAGTCCGAGTCCTACTAGCTCTGGGTCTGGAAGCCGCCCCAGGCTCTGAGCTGCCGAAGCCCCTTAGGGTGTTCTGGGAGGGCTCTTGCTTTGGCAGGGAGGATTTCCCAAGCCAACTTTCCTTTTTATCTGATGGGAAAGGCTGAGGTAAGAGGTAGCAGCTGGAGACAGCACAAATAAATACAGAAAATCCTCTTTGGGGCTGGCATTGTGCTGAGGACAATGGCAGGCCCTGGAGACCACTTTCATCCAGTTGAGACTGGAAAGGAAATGCGGTCACAGTACACTCCCCTCCACTGCTACAGCCTACCCTGGGCCCATAGGAGAGGGATACATTATTTTTTCTCTGAGTCCTCATCTCAGGTTGGGCAGGAGGGAGTTTGGAGGTACAGAAGCAGGTCCTCAGGGTGGGGTCCAGACTTCCTGAAGCTTTGGCCACTGTTCTGTCCATCCCTCTGGGCTTTCCTAAAAGCTGCCAACCCCAAGACTCCACCTTTCCTAGTTCTTCCAGCCCACAATGGGCCCTGAGCAACAGGGCAGGCAAGTGGACACACCCAGGCAAGGCTGGCTGGCTGGCTCTGTGGGCGTGTCGAGCCCCTTCCAGCAACTGAGGCTGATAAGGGGGTGCTGAGCTGCAGTGGTAGCTTTCCAGAGCTGAGGAAATGTCCCCAAATACTCTGGACTGGCAGCTCTGTCTGTGGAGCCTTTGGTTGCTTTCAAGTGAGGCATACAGTCAGAAGCATCTTTCCAGAACCAGCACCATCCCTCATGGGAACAAATCCCAGCTCTTTCCCTGGAGTAGGGCAGGGAGTCTGCCACACCTAGGAAGCTGGCATTTTTGGTTCTGAGCAGTCTGTGACCCTGGCTGGCCACAGCTCTGGACACCTGCCCAAAGGTGGAGCTTGGGGCTGGGAGATGGGGTTTGAATCCTCAGACTTCACTCAGCAGGCAGATCTTGTCTGAGACACTTAATCCGAGTCATTTCCTTAATTCTAAAATATAAGCGATGTAAGGAAGTGTACAAAAAAACCCCCATAATATGCTTAGCTCAGGGCCAGGCAAGTAGCAAGTCCTTATTACATGGCGGCCGCTTTATTAATAAAGGCTATCTGAGGGCTCATTTGCATCAAGCTGGATCTTGTTCTACAGGGAGTCTCAAAATAACCCTTTGAAGTAGGCATTATTATCCCTCTTTTATGGAAATGGAAATTGAGGCTTAGAAAAGCAGATCATCACTAGTTATGTAGCTAGTTACTGGAGGAGCTGGGACTCAAACCCAGGGACTTCGACGCTCTGCCCAGCACTCAGCTGCTGTGTAATGCTTTCGGTTATTACTGTTAATCAGCACATTGACAGGGATCTCAACCTCAGACTACTGCTGAACAAGGACAGTGCTGTAATGGGATAGAAGAGGCTGAGAGCTCGTTTAAATGCTTGGGTATTCATATAAGGGTTACTGTAGAAGGGAAAATGCTCAGAACAAAAAACTAAAATTCTCAAGTAATTTTTTTCTTGCAATGCTGGGGACTGAACCCAGGGTCTCACGCATGCTAGGCAAATGCTCCACCACTAAGCCACATGCCCAGCCTCTCAACTGATTACTTAAAATAGTGCTACTCGCCCTATCAAACATGAGAAGCCATCACCACGATATCACTGTACAGCTTCCCTGCCTCTGAGCACTTTTCTTACTGCATTTGCCTTCAGCAGCTCAACACAGCCAAAGCGGGCACCCATTCCGAATTTATCTGTAAGGACACTCAGGCTCAGACAGCTTACATGGTTCTTCAAGTCTAAGCGGCTAATTGCTCTTCATAAAGATCACTAACATTTCTTGAGCAGTTACTATGTGCTGGGTACTGTGCTAAGTGTTCCGCATGTATTATCATAATTTAACAATAGTCTTCTGGTGGGTATTGATATTTTGTCCATTTTGCGGATGAGCTAATTGAGACTTAGAGACTCTAAATAACTGGCCCCGAGACAAAGCTAGTGAGTGACGTCCTGGCCATTGTTCCAAACTGTCCCTTAGTGGTAGTAATGGAGCTCATGGCAGACTAATAGAACTGGCCCTGGGAGGCTTAGACTGGGACACAATCCTGTCCTCGCAAGGTCAAAGGCGGTGGGACTTGGAGGAAAACATGGTATTTGAAAGGGACAGACCTAGACAGCCCCACTTCTGTCGCTGACAGGCTGAGTCATCGGCACATTTGATGAGCCTCTGAGCTTTGCGTCCCTTAGCTGCATGGCTGAGCCACAATTACCTGCCTGGGAGATGCCCTAAGAGATGCGTTAGTACAAAGCTACGCTGCCTGGCACTGAACATAGAGCTCAACTGTAAAGCAGAAACACACACGGAGCTAGTAGTACCGGGTAACCCTTGCTCAGCACCAAATGTGGGGTTCAATCATAAGCAGGTGAAGAATCTGCTGGGGCAGGTTGGCTGGGCCATCCAGACAGGTTCAGAGGAAGGGTGTGAGTGTGGGCTTGTCTTTGATTTAGGGCCAAGGCAGCCCATGAGAAATTCCCGTGGGTAGCTCCAAAAACTGCTTTTAGAGTCAACATTCTCCATGACCTCCTCTCCCTGAGGCCAGACTCCACTCTGGTGTCCAGCTCCTTGAAGAGCTGGGCATTGTCTAGAGGAGATGTTGTGGCAGCAGGGAGGGACCTGGTATGTCTGGGGAAGTTGCAGTGGTCTGGAAGAAGCAGAGGGTGAAAGCCAAAGGCAGAGCTGGGAGGGAGGGGAAGCTGGGCAGTGAGTTGGGGCCAATCGTGAAGGTCCTTGGACTCCTGAAGAGGGCTGGCTACAGGGGCAGAGTCATCTGCCAGTGGAAAGGTAACCCCAGAACCTAAGGCCACAGGGAGCTAGAGAGAAGGGCTAAACATAACCGGGCTGGGGAAGGTAGGGGCCAGTGCTGGTGCTAATGGAGGCAGAGGTGACAGAGAGAAAGAATGAGGAGCCACGGCCTCCTGAATGAACTGTTTCCCACAGTAGCACAGCGAAGATGCCACTTTCCACAGAACGACCCACGTCAGGCTTCTGGGCGGGGGACCCCGGAAACGCCAGTGTGACTGCCCACACTAGACAGAGTAGGATGAAGGTCCTGGCCACTGCAGGCCATCTTGAGACCAGACCCTTGCCTTTTCTGGCAAGCCCAAAATTCTGGCAGTGCAGGTAAGTGAAAACTAGATTTTCTTGGTGTAAAGGTCAAGAGTGCAGAGGAAGTCCGATATCCCAAGATGCTTTCCTCTTGTGCTGCAGCTCCTTACCGGGATGGTCCACACTCACGGTGGCTCAGAAGCTCTTGTCCCCAAGCCTCTCCAGATCCCCAGTTTGGTCCAAATGCTGAGACTGTCACTGCTGTGTCACAAATAGAACTGACATTGGTTAACAACCAGCACAGCGTAAGAAAGAGCTCTACTCAGAATTTATTTCCTCTCCTCAACTTGGTCATTGTGGTCTGTATTGCAGGACAGTGTTGGAAAATACTGTCATTTGTTGTGTGCACGCACACCCGCTCTCCTGCCACCTACAAGATAAATATGGATTCCCAAGGCTTCAGTTTCATTCTGATCTTGGTTTGGTTCTTGGAAGCTAGGTGGGTAGTTTCAAAAGCGGGAGAGACCGTCAAAAGGTGCCTGGGAACAAGAAACGAAGCAGCCATGGAGGAGCCTGCGAATGAAGCACACAGCTTTATTCACCAGGTTGTGAGTGGGACAGCGATCCAGAGTGGAGCAGGCCAGGAACTGCGCAGCTCAGCAACATGGGAACCGGCAGGCCACCCACTCTGCCACACACAAGCACAAGGTCCTCAGGTACAGACACGCACTCGCTCAGGTTCACAGGGAACAAGGCGTAGCTTCTCAAGGTTTCTTCTAAACATTTGCTTTCCTATGTCTGAAAGGGGAGGGAGGCCAGGAAGGCTGTATGCCTGTCACCGGTTGGAAAGAAAACTCCATAAACCCAGCTCAAAATGAAAGAACTCCAGAGATCTTCAATGCAGAGTCGATGGCAACACATGGAAACCACTCACATTTATTACTGGACAAGTCTGTACACAAAACCCAAAAGGAACATGAGTTTTGGGGACAAGTCTTTCCTCTTCCGCAGGGCAAGGAAACATATGCATACACAGTCGGGCAGCGGCCTCGGCCTATCTACACGTTAGGGTACACAGTGCTGTCTCCTTCCATCTCCCACTGAAGGGCTCAGGAATTTACTCATGGGAACCTCACTCTCGGGAGGGACACTTTGGGATGAGTTTTATTTAATGATAACTAGCACTCAATTACACTAAGCTTCAGAAAACATTGGATTTAATTCTATTGTGTATACATTCACTGTTTAAAAAGTTTCAACTTAAAGTGACCACCTCCCCCTTTCTGAGTTTGCCAAAAACCTACCCAAATGAAAATATAACAATCCATATGCAAAGCATATCTGTCACCATCTCCCTCTGCTTCCTGAGTAGCAAATGGAAAGATACTGTAATTTTTTTTTTAAATCCCGAAGTAAAGCTTTCTCTTCCTTGAGTCACAGTGTAGTTAGTTGGTTAGTTCCCTCAATGTACATTATCAGGGATGATATCACTGCAAATCTTAAGCCCCAAATAATCTCTTTTTCTGGACAGAAATGTTCTTCAAAAGGAAGCATTAAAGGACAAACTTCAGGGCACATAAATAAATACTCGGTTTGTCAAAAGAAAATAATTTTGAAAATCAAATAAAATCAAGGCTGGCACAGGAAGTACAGATTAAATAGCTACCAGAAATATAGACAAAGCGATTTAAAATCTGAACTTGCTTCAGGACACAGAAGGGTGGATGCGACAGAGTTCATTTCCCTCCTACCATCATTCTGATGGCCAGAAACAGGGCTGGGAGCGAGTGCCCACGCTGGGGCCAGGCTTGTCCCCCCCACCCCAGAATGCCAATGCTAAGTTTGCACTAAGTAATTTTTTAGAAAGACTCACCTAATCAGAAATTGTTAATTTGAATTCTTTTAAACTTGCAAAAGCATATGTATTTTCTATCATCATCTGAGAAGCAATTCTTAGAAAAAGATGCCTGCTTCAAAGTATAAAGAAATCAGGTCAGAGTTTTAGAAACATTACCAGCTGCACTTCTCTGAGTTACAGGTGACTGATACCGACTAAGATGGGAGAGGTGATGGTTGGGAGAGAAAACTCCTCCAGCCTGTGGCTCAGAAGAGAGGACTCAGCCTGGGGGCAGCAGGGTTAGGGTTGAGGGAGAATAGAGGAGAGTGCAGATAGAAAACTATCCCTAGTTTTTTTCTTTTTTTTGCACCTTATTATCCATCAACTTTAGTTTTTCTCTTCGTGGTTTCAGAGAACAGGCAGTTTGTGTTTAATTAATGAAGAAGTTATATTAAAAACATTTCATAACAACCCCCAAACCAAAACTGAAATGCATAGCTAGCTGTACAGGTTTCCAGATGCTCTTCGTATCTCCTAATAAATCACACGGGAAGAACACATGACTTCCTTGAAGACATCTTAAAGGAAGCACGAACTCTCATTGTCATAGAGGCCTCTTCTACCTCAGGCAATTAATATGCACTTCAAGTTGTAAGTCAAATGCTTGAAAATGTAGCCCTTAATATAGGCATCGAGCCTGCCGCGTATGTAATTCTTTTTCTACAGTGAACAAGCGACTTGAATTGTGTTAACAGTTCACATTTTCCAGTGAAATACAGGGGAGGGTTAAGCAGAGCGTAACAGGAGGGTTAAGCACCTCTCCTGTGCTATGGCCTCAACATTTTGAGGTCAAGGATGCTGAGCCTAGTTTAATAAAATGGAGAGGGCACCGTAACCACCCATGCCCTGGGCTGGCCAGTCAGAACCAGACAGATCCCTGACCATCCTTCCAGCTGGAGCCTTCTCCTGGGAGGGGGGTGCACTCCAGGTAACGTCTCCAGCAGCCCCTCCCCAGGGCAGAGCATTACTCTGCTTGTAGACGGGAGGCCACTGATGTGTTGTAGAAATTGCATTTCCGCACAGTGTAGTTTAAATGAACTTTATATGGAAAGCAGCTTTATCAAAAATTTTAAGCCAGTTACAGAACTGAGTTCAAAAGATACAAGAAAGGCAGGGTTTCTTTAATGGGAGCAGAATAGAGTCCAGTTCTTTAACTGGCACTGCAACCTTAGGCAGGCCCTTCTTTCTGAGTCTCTGACATAAAGAGGGTTGTCCCTTCTTTGTCTGATTTTCCTACTCTGTGACAAAGCCATGTCCTTCTGCAGAAAAGCAAGAACTGGGCCACCCCATCTGATTGCATCCATCCTTGGAAGAACCTTCATTTGTCTCACCCTGGCAATGTGATTGCATGTTTATGGGTGAGGGCTCATTAACCAAAGGCAAACAGGCGGGTTCTTTACTATCGCCATAAGGAAAAATATCCTCTCCATCAGCCAAGTGCTGGGACCCACGTGGCCACCAGTTAGTCACTATGGTGGGGGACACTGAATCCACCATAGTCCCCATCTCTACACTCTGCCAGGGCAAAGCAAGAACTGCGATGTACAGGCTTTGTGCAGAGAGAAAGGACAGTGAAAACACAGGAAAGTGAGAGGTAACTAAGGCCTGCAGGGGAAGACAGCAGGCTGCCTCCGACCAGGTGGAAGCCAGTCTCTTTGCTCAGGCCCATTCTGTCAGAGCCACCTGCTGAATATGTCCATGAGTCCAACACATAGCCCCTACTTGGATTTGTGAGAGTAGTTCTCAAACTCAGATTCCTTCCATAAGAGCACAGAAGAATACTTAAAGCAACCACAGCATTCACCACTGCCCTCAAACCTAATGGGCAGAAGTGCCACAAGTCCAAGGGCTGCAGCACAGGCTCCGAAACTATGCAGCTTGCTCCTTACCACTGGGGTCAGGTGGATGGCTGGTAATCCTAGTCCTTGGTGCAGTGGGAAGAATCTCTGAGCTTCTTTTCTCAGAGGACTTTGCAGGTGAATTCAAAAGCTTTCTCCTTTGGCTTTAACAAAGAGCTTAAACTCTTAAGCACAGCTTCAAAGTATGAGAACAAATGCGATTGCACCTTAGAGATTTTCCCTTATCCAACTCACACCAGGCCTCACAATGTGGTCTTACTTGCACACTTTAGTGAGAAAGAGGCTCCAATTTGAATTGAGAGTTGTGGAGTACGAGGGCTCCAGTGTGATGCTCTGAGCTCCAAACCAGCCCAATCCCACCAGGAGCTGCCCCAGCACATGGATACGCTGGCTTCCTAGGACCAACACCTTCCCCACAGAGGAGGTGACATTGGGGGCAGAGCCTAGCCTCATTCTTGATGTTCGAGTCACATGCACTTGTGTGAATGTCCTTTAGAAGCAGCAGCACAGTGTGACATTCAAGCAGAAATTATAAAACACATGCAGACTCACAAGACTGCCCCGGGTGAGTTACACGCTCATGTCTACACGTGCACACACACACACAAACACATATCTCCACTCCATGATGTTAACAGTGCTGGGCAAAATAAATCTGTTTGATGCAGTCTACTTTGGAGTTGCAGGGATTTAAGAGAAAAACGTGCCTTTCCTTAGCCTGTTACTGAAGAAAATCAGTATGGGCTTGATCTGATTCATAGGATGCTGGACAGAGCAAGGGACACAGAGTAGAAGAGCTTGGGTTGGTGACAGGACATTAATTTTTTTTTTCTAAGACTGACAGGATCCATGGACAAAAATCACCAGCAGCATGCAGCCAGGCCACTGGAGATAGTTTGTCTGTCCTTTCTTTGCAAAGGTGGCACCCAAGCCAGCTCCTGTCCTTAATGGGGAGGAAGGATTCAGCACACTACCTGAAACAGGAAAGAACTCCAGGATGGTTTCCATCATTCCTTTTCCTTTTCTTTTCTCCTATAAAAATTTGACTAATGAGGGCTGGGGATTTAGCTCAGTGGTTCCGCCGCCTGCCTGGCAAGCTCAAAGACCTGAGTTCAATCCCCAGTACCAAAAAGAAAAAAAAAAAAATTTGACTAATGGCCAAGCAATTAGCCAGCCTGTTCCCAGCAAACGGGAGAGAACAAGGAGTTTGTCAAAAATGGTTTTTCCCAATAGTCATCTACTTGATCAGAGCTGTCTGGTTCCCTTCCTGATTTCCATGTCAGCTCAAGCACAGGCACTGCTGAGGCTGGCAACAAAAGGTGGGTAGAAAACAGTATGGACTCCTCACTCCTCCGATTCCTCCTCCCCAGCGCAGTGCTACATAATAAATACAGTTACACTTTGGAATTAGCACACTCCTTCTTCCCGAGCAGCATCCTAAGGGCACTTGCTGGCTCGTATCAGTACAGTCAGCACTACGTTGGACAACAGTTACAGGAAAACAAAAGGGGAAAGAGGAAGCTCCTGTTGTGGAACAAGGTCATGTAAAAAGGTCACATGTGGACACTACTGCTAAGTTTTGGGACATAGAAATCCCTAACCCATTGCTGCTTGGCCAGTGTTACCACTGGTTGGCCCAATGTTTGGCTCACGGGTTGGTGTTGTGACCAGACTTTCCCTTTTTGTTGTTGCTGAGAGATGGGAGTTTGTAAATTCTCCAATCAAGGTTGGGCCTTAAAACACATCCTAGGCATTGCTGCCTTGACAGTCCTTTTTTTGCTAACTGCCATGTATGTGCAGGACTTAGAAGAGTTTTGCTTTTTTCTTCATGTCGTTGCGTCTCCAAAGAGGTAACTTGTCAAACTCCTGTATGGACATCCCAAAGATTTCCCGAAACACTTCTGGGGCTAAGTGGCGCTGGGAAGACAGAACAGAGCAGAGGTCAGTCCTGATGGCCACATAGATGGCCTTGGAGAGCTGCTCTCCCAAATACAGGGGCCCTCCATATGGGTGAGCTCCCCATCCTCGGATTCAACCAATAGTGGATCACAAATATTCTCCCTGCCAAAAAAATTGCACCTGTACAGCATATGTATAAACTTTTCCTTTGTCATTTTCCCCTACACAATACAACTACTTATACTGCAGTTACATTGTACCTGTTATTATAATTAATATGAGATGATTTAATGTATGTAGAAGGATATGTGAAGGTAATATGCAACGATTGCTTTATTTTATATAAGGGATTTGGGAATCCATAGATTTTAGGATCTGAATGGAGATCCTCGAATCAGTCCCCTGCAGATATGCAGGAACACAATCAGTATTTTGAAGAGCAAAGCAGAATGACAGGAGAGGGGGTCTGATGCTTGTTACCAAGCA
Source organism: Heterocephalus glaber (assembly GCF_000247695.1). The sequence goes on along the minus strand of NW_004624737.1, from coordinate 32,163,869 downwards.
TAGATAGGGGTGGAGTCGTCCTCTCCAGATCAAAGAGCTGTAGAAGACTAACAACATGGCTACAGTTCAGTGTCACACCAGCGAACAATGACGGGGGACCAGGAAGGTGATTTATCATGGTGAGGCAACCCCGGGTGCTCGGGATGTTGAAGATGCAGAGAAAAGGGACCACAGCAATAGAAAGTCAAGGAGAGACAGACTTCCAAAGTGGTCTCAGGAGCTCAGGGCTGCTTCCTGGCTCAGCAACAGGGGGAAAGGTGGGTGTCACTGTCACTTCCCCTAGGAAAAGTTCCTTTAGGGCTCTTGGGCCAGTATTCTTGGAGCCAGCCTGACCTCTGATGCAGAGGCATTGCCTTTCGTCAGGGAACAGTAATGCTTCTTCCTGAGACTTGCAGCCAGGATTTTTCTTAATTATAATCATTTGGATGGAAAAGTACCAAGATCAGTCTTCCATGTCTAAGGAGCCTGGGGTATGTGTACCCAGAAAACCCTCAGCATGGAATGCAGAAACAACCAAAGAAAGACACCTGCTCACTACACGCCTCCTTCTGGAGAGCTCCTCCCCTCCCCTCCTGGACTCAACCCAGGCTGAGAGAGAGACAGAAATCCGGGAATATCTGACGACTCCCATGTGCACCCCCAGCTCTAATTATGGCCGTGTCCTATTTCTAAAGTCCATGGCCAAAATCACACTGTGTCTCCAGGGTCATTTTAAAAAATATTAGTAGGGATTTTAAATACTAATATATGTAAATAAATTCAAATCTAAATCCTGTACTACTTGGCCTGGCCGAAGCCAGGAAATGCCTGCCTCAGTGTAGAGGTCAAACATCCTCTGTGCTCTCTCTCCTCACCATATGCATTTCTGAGAGCAAGGAGGGTGTCTGGTTTCTTATGTATGTCCAAGTATTAACAGAATAACAGCAGTGAATGAATGCTTACAAACTTGCTTCTCATGGTGTTTGTTTTTGGCAGTACTGGAGATGAAACCCAGGGCCTTCATACCGAGCTACATCCTCAGTCCCTTTTCATTTTTCGCAGGGTCTTACTAAGTTGCTAAATTGTCCAGGCTGGCCTTGAACTTGGGATCCTCCTGCCTCACCCTGCCTGAGTGCTGAGATTACAGGTGTGTGCCAGCACGCCTGGTGTCCCATGGTTTTATCTCATTAGAGATCCTCTGAGGTCTGAGTTCCCTCTTTGTTCTGCCTACAATTTGAGATTGATAGATCTGCAGCTGGATATGGATTTTTGTTTTTACCTCCAGTCGGGTTCTGTCTACATCTCTTAGGATTTTGTTGCGCCCTCTGTTGGTCACCATGAGCATCTCGTATGGAAATATCTGAGAAGGAAAGAAAACATCTCTTGAACATTAGGAATAAGCAGAGCCTACCTCAAATCTGGTATTTCCAAGACAGAGCTTATGAGAGCTTATCAAGGCAGCATCTGAGTAGAAGGTATTCCTCCTGAGGACCAAAAGAAGCTCCAGTGTCCAGGGGACAGGGACAGATTCTTTCTTTCCCATCTATCCCCAACTTTCTACCAGTGTCTCCTGCAGCACTGTGCCCTGGGAGGGCTTTGCTGAGTACAGAGCACTAACTTACTATGAATGACAAAAGTCAGAAGAGAACTGAAGTTACAGGTGCACACGCTGTCTCTTATATCATGCTGTTAAATGGCAGGAGACCTTTGTGGTTCAACAATCTTGGTTCATGAATGGCTCCTGACTCCAAGTAGCTAGGTAGGCCCCAGAAGCAGAGTGTAGGCAGCTGACACACTGAAATAAGCCCTGGTTATGGTCACCAGGGAGCAAAAGCCCTTGAACACCTCCAGAGGTACAAAATGTTCTGGAGCTAGGGTGATCAGCCATCCCTGTTTGCCCAGTACTAAGAAGGTTCTGGGGGTACATGACTCCTGGCAAAGGTGACACATTGGTCCCCCCTACCTCAGCAGTCTGTAGCTATTCCACTCAGCAATAGACATGCCTTACAGGACACATGGGAGGGTGTCAAGGTGACACCTAGATCATAAGGAGAGAGGTGCTGGTCAATACAGTGCCATGTATACTATAGGCCTGACCTGCAGACTTAATGTGGCAAAACAGTAAACTGTTAAGATGCTTTATGATATGGTTTGTCTGAATGTACCAGCCTAGAAAAAACGGGCCTCACACTCAGAGCATGGTGAAAGGTAGGAAATTAAGTCTTCTTAGGGCTGCGTCATTCCAACATAAGGGGAAAAAAGCAGCTGCACTTGCCTTTGGTTCCAACATATTGGGCATGGACACTCCTCGGTCCATTCTCATTGCAGGCATGTGGCCATCCGGGAGGGTCTGCAATAGAAATGCCGGCTCAGGGACAAGAACCAAATAGCAGGGATCTCAAGGGAGGGCTTTGTGGGCTCCCAAACATCCCCTTTGTATCTGAATCTTCACCATCATTTTATCGACCTGTCATGTTCATTGCCATGTATTTTTCAAAATGAGATCCTTAATGAATAAGAGAGGGAATACTGTTCTTCTGTAATCAAGTTGGGGGAAAAAAATTCCCAACTTGATAACTGTGGCTTAAACTCCTGAATTTCAGCTGCAAGTCTGAGAGTACATAGTATGTGAAAAACTGCCCAGCCTGTTATTATTTTACATTTAATTTTTCTTTGCATTTTTCTCTTTCTCATTTCCCATTAGTTTTATAAGCTTTTGGCTGCAAGGTGGGAGTGTAGCTCAGTGCTAGAGCATCTGCCACCACCTGTGAGGCCCTGAGTTCCATCCCTAGCACACTATGCACACATGTGCACACAAGAGAAAACTGTTCCTTCCTATCGGCCAACACCTAACTTTAGTTTTCTTCTTGGAACAGGCAGGAAAAGAGAGGATAAAAACACTGAAAAGTTATACAAAATTTTTAAAAGTTCAAATAAACTGCACACAGGCAGATCCGCGATGCTGGTCTACTTCCTCCTTGGAAAGCTCCTCTAAGCCACAGCGAGACAGTCTCCCACCCTCGGCCTGCTCGTGCTGTCCCTGGGACACAGGGACAGTGTGATGCAGGCACCAGGCATGCCTGCTCTGTATGATATGGAGCTGTGATGAAAGATCAACCACAACACGCATCTTCTCAGCAGAAATCTCTCCCCCGCAGCAAGCAGCCTGGACTGGCACATGGCCATTGCGCTGGTGTGGCTAGCTCCAGAAAGACAAAGTATTCATACCTGGTAGTCTGGAAAGAAAAGGAAAAGAAAGTATCATAAGGATGGACCATGGGGAGACATGGAACTATTAACAGAGAGCCTATATTCTATGACTACAAGTCCCATGATGTCCCCCAGAGAGCCACACTCTCCATCCTCAGTCAGTACCACCAGCCTCCCTGGAGCCAGGAAACCCTGCACCAGCTTTGGGTATCAGTTAAAACATCTTCTTTTCTCTCTCCTTGTCAGACAAGGTGATCAACAATACAGTGACTTTTTGGGGGTTGGCAGTTTTGAGACAGGGTCTCACTATGTAGTTCAGGCTGGCCTTGAACTCATTATGTAGCCCAGGCTGGCCTTGAAGTTGAGGTGATCCTCCTGCCTCAGCCTAAGTGCTGGGATTACAGGCACATGCTACCATGCCCAGCTAAAATAGTTTGTGTATCTGAAGCAAGGACAGTATTTTGAGGGGGATTGGTGGCAATGCATCTTTTACTGTAAAATTTTAACTTAAACATTTACTGTATTTTTTATCATATTGCATTAAATAGCTGCTTATAGCAATTTCTGTCAAGGAAAAACATTATACCATGCCCTTATCTACCATATTCACCAGATCTGGAACCTTGTGACTTCTGACTCTTTCTCAAAGTCAAAACACCCCATGATAAACGTAACAATTATGTAGCGCAAATATGTATTAATAAAAATAAAATTTAAAGGGTCCATGAGAGGTAGACATTTTGAATCTACTCAGGACATGGGGGCAGACAGAATAGTGCAACTAAAGATGCTCATGAAAGAGGGTTCCAGAACTCCCTAGAAAGTGGGATAGGTGTGTTCGAAGCAAGGGGGAATAAGCTGAGAGGGATTAATGGCAATATGTCTTTTGTATTTTGTAATCTCTTATGTATTTTGAGGGCAGGGGTCGTGTCGGGCTCATGGCGGCCCCTCCAGGTGTCTAACAGAGAGTATGCAGCACACAGGAGGAGCAATGAGCGGATAAGCTTCTCAGGGCTTTGTTCCATTAAAGATCCTCTGGGATTTCAGTGATTGCTCCACCAGCTCACGGGAGCCGTCAGACGCAACACATCGTGAACAGGCAATGCACCTGTGATTATGTGGCCTCCTGTGAGCCTCAGGCTCGGGAAGGCGCACCATGGCCAGCCCAGCCCTGGGGCCTCACCTCGCATGCCCCCGCTGACGTCCCCATAGCTGTTATACTGAGCAAAGTCTGTGGAAACGGGCTGAAATGAAGAAAAGCAGTGTTACCAAATCTTCATGGCCATCATTTTGGAGTCAGGTAAAAAGGAGGAACGGACTTAAAATCCTAAGAATCCTTCCCAGGCTAAATTCCTGGATCTTCATTTTTCTTTTTCTTCCCTATTTATTTTTCTATAACTATGAAATTTGTCTTTTGTAGTACCTCTGTTGCCTCTGCCCACAGATTCTATCTATCTCTTCTTCATAAATAAAAATACATTTCTTATGAGTTACGTGATTACATTTGTTCTATACCTTGGAAAGAAGACAATTGCAATAAACTTTATTTTTAAACAGAGACAATAAATCAAATGATTGTTTTTTGTTTCACTGTAAAAATATTTGCCACAGTATTGCTGAATCTAGTTTCCTATTAAGCTTACACAGGCCATTCATTTATTTAAAGTGAATAAAGTCTTCTTCTCTTAATAGAAATATTTTACTTTGCCGGTAACTTGAAGTGATTTACCAGGTGATTGGGGAGACTACAGTTTTCACTGTAGGCCAACACTGAGACCAAGAGTCCCATGTACTTAGACAGTATGGCAGAACTTCAAGCAGGACTGAGGAAGGAGTAATGTAGAAACAATCAATCGAAGAGAATTCTTACCCGGTGAAGTCCATTTCTTCCATAGCCAGGGAGAGATGAGGTTTTTGATGATGGAGCATGTAAAGCTGAATGAGAAAAAGTTTTTTTTTTTTAAGAGCAACTGTTAGGAAATCAGAAGTCCAATTCTTTCAAGAAATTGGAATCATACCTGCTTCCTTTGCAGAAGAGAAGATTTAACACAAACAATTCAATTCACATCGGGCTCAAATGGTCACAAGTGCTACCGCCATATTTGGGGGATGCAGGGAATGGTACCTAACTAATTTTGCTGAGGAGGGACAGGGATAGGACACACATCACAGCTGGGACTCTGCTAGCTGTGCTTCCTACAATCCCAGCATGCATCTAAGCAGCTGGCATGCTTTACCTCTTTGGATTCTCAATACAAACTCTAATAATACTATTATTATTTCCATTTGGTAGGATACTTCAAGGAACTTCTATTTCTTCCTCTGTAAAAGGGAGGTCAGTCAATTCTAAACAGCCTGGCGAGGACTGAACCCAGGCCTATGTGAATGCATAAGCCCGATGCCTGAAGCATGGCAGCAGTAAGTGACCCATCAGGAGGCCACTGGGTGAGTTATCAACCACAGCAGGCTCCCGGAGGCCTGTTGTAGGGCACAGAAGCATGACAGGCTGTTGGGATTAGCAGACCTGAGCTTGAATTCTGGTTGTGCAACTTAGTACCTCTAAATCTTTAATCTTTTTGAAGCTTTCATTTGTTGACCTATGTGTGTATACAGAACAGTCTCTCAGAATCAGAAGGCGCTCTGGAGATTAGTAAACCTCCGTAAGTGGTCCTGCTTCTTTTGTCACAGGCCTGGCAGGCTCTCAGCTTGGGCAACGCAGGGCCCGCCACTCACCTGAGTGGATAGGAGAGTCGTAGCGACTGGTGGACAGGTAGGCCCTCTCCCGGCTCTCCTTTTCCATCTCCTCCTTCAGGATCAACTGCCCCAGGCCTGAGTTAAGCTAGCCAATAAAAAAAAAAAGGAAAAAAAGAAAAAGAAAAATGAAAGCAAAGCCTGCAATCACTTTCACAGGACTATAGTTTTTTTCCCCCACTGGTACTGGGGATCAAACTCAAGGCCTTGAGCTTGTGAGGCAGGCATGGTGCCACTGAGCTACATCCTCGGCCCTAGGACTATAGTTTTGTTTTTTATATATATATTAAATTCTTTTATTGGTACATTGTAGGTATACAACACAATTACATTTCTCATTGGGAATTGTACCTTTACGGAATGGATCTTGGTTCTTACTTTTTTCCCATTCCTAGCCCTCCCTTCACCCCCTCCACCCTTCCCTATTTACAAAGACTTTATTTCCATTTTTTCCATTTCTCATCATTTTTCCTTTCCCTTCTTTCCTTTCCCCTGCCCCTCCCACTACCCCTACCCCTTTGGACCTTTTCTTCCTATTTTGCATTATCGATTATTCATTCTAATCATTGGTACATTTTAGGTATACAATATAAGGACATTTATCATTGGAAATTTGCACCTTTACATAGTCCCTCTTGGTTCTTATTTTTCACCCTTGCCCAGCCCTCCCTTCAACCCCTCCATTCCTATTTACAAAGATTTTGTTCCTATTTTTCCATTTTCTCATATTAATCCCATTCCCTTCTATCCTTTCCCCTAGCCCTCCCACTTCCTTCCCCTTTACCCCTTTTCTTTCTATTTCACATTACCTATTATACATTTAGGACTATAGTTTTTTAAGAAGGTCTTATAGGAAGTTCCTGACCCTGAGAGCCAGAACACAGGCCCACAGCGTGGTGGTTCTTCAAGTCTCGGGTCAGCTTGGGGGCCTTAAACCCCTCTTGGCTTCTCCCTGTCAAAGCTCCCTTTCCCCAAGCCAGGCTCTGTGTCTGAGGGATGTTTTCTCTTTCTTTTCCCTCCCCCAAATTGCCAGCCTGAGACCTGAGAGGGCATGTGTGAGTGTTTATGGATTTTTAATTGGGGACATGGAGACTGGGAATGGCATCCTTAAAAAAGAAATTACACCGATTTGTTTAAAAACAAAGCAAAACAAAGACAAGGAATATATGCTCCTTGTATGTATTTTACAAAATCCAGAAAAAGAACCTGTAGTCTACCACCCAGAGATAACACCATTTGCATTTTGACTTATATCCACTTATTATACGTATTTATACAAAACTGGCATTGTACTTTGTATCCTTTCTTCCCATATAATTAATGCCATGTGCATTTGTAATCTCTGGAAAGCATCACTCCAGGGGATTCATCAGCCCCATTGATGGGAAGAGGTTATAAATGGTTATCTTTTGGGGATGCTGAAAGGCAGGAGGATATGCTGGGGGTGTCTTGGTGGCAGTCCCCTCCATCCCTGTTCTCCTGGTCCTGACACACACGCAAAGCCCTGAGTCCCAAGGATAGACTTGGAGAAATGCACCAGCCCGAGGGAATTCCTCCAGCAGGTCCCGCATACCCGGGCTGGGTACCACCTTGCTCTAGCCAGCACAGGCACCCTACACACTCAATCCTTGCCGTGTCCCCCTGACCTCCAGCCTCAGTGACATCTCCTCTAAAGCCAGGCAAATTCCTTCCTATTCTCATTACTGAATGCCTGTCGTGTCTCACCTGCCAGACTACAAGCTCCTTGAGGGCTGGGACCACCTCCTTCTCATCTTGCTTGCTTATACTGATCTTAGAGAGCTAGACCCAAAGACCACAGCAAGGTAGATTAAGGACAAACCTTCATCAATTGTTCTTCTTGAAGCTGCCGGCGTCTCAGAAATTCCTCCTCATCTTCCTCTCTGCTACTAGATCTGCGTCTCATGTCAGTTCCTAATTCCACAGCAAAGACAACTTCTCATATCAGGCCCACGACAAAGGAATCCTAACAGACTAGTTCATCTGTGCACATTTGTTAGGCCTTCAACATGTTGAAGTGAACAATTTAAGGGCAACCCCTGACCCCCTAAATAAGCATCAAGGCTGGTTTCTCATGAAAATTGGCCCCTGTGTCAAGCTACGTGGTTGACTATGTATGAGGGGAAAGTGTGAACTTGGGCCTCCCTACAAGTGGCTGCTCAATTATAACTGTGTACATCATTGGACTAACCACTGTGGTAAATGGGAGGGGCATCGCTAGCCACTACTAGATGTTCCGGATGTCAAGTTTTCAAATACAGGATAATCCAAATTTGTGTACATACCAACAAATCAGTAAGACAGTCACTCTATTTGGCAAGTTTTAATATCTTGCAGTTTTCTCTTTTTCTGAATATTTGACGTTTCATAAGACTATCACTCTATTCTTAGTAAATTCATTAAAAAGCACATTTGTTATATTTCTTTTAAAGAAAGGATTTCTAATTTTCCTTTTTCTCGTACTTTGAAAAATGTTCAAAGGAGCTTTATACTGATAAGTAAATAAAAAGTGTTAATATAACTAAAGAGTTACTTTGGAACACTGTAACAAATTTCATACAATTTTTAAGCGTCCAAGAAAAAGGGATACAGGGAATGGAAAGAAGGACTCTGTCTGAACAGTTGGAAGATTAAGATAATTGCTGTTTTTCCTAAATTGCTTGGACTAATCTGGCTGTGGGAGGAAACAGGAAAGTTTGCTAATCTAATCAAAATAAACTTTAACTAATAGTCTTAGTTTTCATCATTGTAATTAATGGGCCAGATATTTTCCTCAATTTGGGACCCAAAGAAGCTTTAATCTACTTAGTGATGGTAATTTCAACAATAAAAATTTAATTTTTCCTCTCCCCAAAAGCTTAGCTCCTTTAATGAGCAACATGATTGAGCTAGGAAATTCAAGAACCTTACACACTTCCTGAAAGGCATAGATTGACAGATTCTTAGTTCTTAAAATTATAAATGTGAATGTGAATTTTCTTTCTTTAGTTTACACAAATAAAAATTAATAGATCCAAGTTTGCATGAATTAGATAAATCACATCAACAAAATTACAGAATACTTGGGAATAACAAACTAAGCAAATTATCCTGGAACTATTTCTATAAATATTGTTTTAAAATCTACTTATATTGCCTATAAAAGTTATCCCAAGAATAATGTGGTAAAAAATAGCCTGATTCAGATGATTAGAAAGTTTTGGAAAATTGAAGGCCTTTTAAGTATCAACAAAAATGTGAAAAATACTTTTTTTTAAAAGGCTAACTCACTAAAGTTTCAGTCCAATATTAGCTTCTGTATTTATTAATATTTCTTTTTCAGGCTGAGTGATTTTACTATTGACAAAACAGTAAAGACACAGACACAACTGGAAAGCACAAAGCAAAGAATGAAACAGCTCCAATGTGACATTTTAGCACAGGACTCGTGGAAATGATAGATGTAAAATCATGTAACTTCACACAAGTCATATTTTATTATACTCACTCTCCACAATAGCCCTTCTTAGTAATGGAGAAGGTGATTTTGCATGAAAGTCAAAGTATTCCCGTGTTAATACTGCTTGTTAAGAGAACTGTGACTACCCAGCCTAAAACAAATTTAACTGAAAGAAGTCACACTTCCACGGACACTCGGTAAATTCAGCCACTAGACTCTAATTATACGGAAAAATGCTCTTGCCAGAAGGCTTTGGCTCAGCTGTGTTCAAAAGTTACTGATACTACTGTGATAGGTCCAAGAGTCCACACACACCATCAGTCTCAGACCAGTTCTGGATCTCGTGGATTTGGTTAGAGACAGGCTCGGGTAGGTGTGCTTTTGTCACCGGGAAGCATTTTTCACGCACACTAACACCACATTAGTTCTCATCACTCTCCTGCCTCTTGGTCATCTGTGCTTAAGAGTTATCACAATAGGACACATTTTCTCCTGTTTCTCAGCATTGCGTTTTGAGCAGCCGAAGCCACTTTCGCTTGCCTTAGCGGCATCAGGTGCCTACCTATGGCAGCCAGTGAGGGGGGACCAGGCCAGTGATCTGTTTCAATCTTTGGTATCTCGCTGGGGTCTGGCGCCTGGGCTGCTGGGAACTTGGAAAACTTGATGATGTCTTCTGAAGACTTGCTCTGGGCTGCCGAGGCGGCTGCATCTAGGTGGGAACCAGGGCTGCTTAGCTACTGGTCAGTAAGGCACCGGCGGTACAACCCCAAAGACAGTTTTCTCATTCTCTGGCAAAAGCTAGCTCCACAAAGCTCTGCTGATCACCATGAACGACAGCCAGTTACTTCTGGGCAACACTTCAGCTATTTCCTTATTTTAGATCAGAAGCAAAGCTTCATTCTACATCTGAAAAAACTTGTTCTAAAGCTCCACACGTCTATTTAAATCTAAATGAATGAAATTAAATAAAACCAAAAAATGAATAAAATCAAAATTCAATTCCTTGGTGGTGCTAGCTGTACTTCAGGTGCTCAGCAGTCACATGAGATCAATGGCTACTGTTCTGGGCAGCAAAGATACAGATCATTTCTACAATCATAGGAAGGTCCATTCCTAATCAGTCTCCAAGAGTAAATACACTTGGAATTAGAAAACTTGAATAATTAAAAATTTGAGTAACTAGGAATTTGAATTAAAAATTGGAAACTAAAGAGCTTAATTAAAAGCACACAATGTCACTGGACTGCAGTTATTAATCCTTTAGAGGGGTGGCTGGGTTTGGATCTTTGGGCCAGAAGCCATGAATAAACTGGTCCAGTTCATTTGGATCCTTACACACACCTTCATCCTTACACAGGCCCTGGTGTCTTAGGAGAAATGGAAATGGGGAATCCCACTTTCAGTTTGCAGGAATTTAGCACTGTGATTATGTTTACCATCCTCCCTCACTGTATAGTTCCAGGGTCTGTATATTCAAGTAAAGCAACCACCTATAAATTAACAAAAGCCACGCTAGCATGAACGTTAGTTCACAAACTTCTCAACGGCTATTCTGTGAGGAGGCAGCCCTGGCTTGGAGCCCTAAATAATTACAGCTGGAACAAAACAAACCAGGTTAAATGGTCGTTCTCTGATTCTGGCTAATTTTACAAACTGGCTTGGGATGTTACTAATATGTAAACGTTTCTTAATAATGCCTTAAGTATCTTTTTTTTTCATTCTCAGCTTCTATTTTAAAATCTGGAAATGATCTTTTGACTCTTCGGCTCCAATTTTCCAATATTTCTGGTAACCTTCTGGGTCTCGATTTGCTTACATGACTTGACAAAGGAGACCCAGTAACAAGGGGGAAAAATCTTGGGAAGGCAGGGACAGTATTTCTCAGTCTTTAACCTCATGAGAAAAAAAAATCTCAAGTTTAGGAAACTGATAGTAGTTACCTTGCCAGAGATAGATAAAACATGTTAACATAGGAAAGACTAAAGTCTGCATTATAAAAAAAAAAGTGATTTAATTTAAATTTAGCATTTCTCAAATGCATGAAGGCAGACACCAGTTTGAGGCATGGCATCTATTTGGTGTGGATAGGCAATCCTGTATTTGCTACAAAGTCCCACTTTGGCTGTGATACTATTAATTAATTACAACAACTGAAACACTTCAAAGTAAATATCATGGAGAGAAGCCAATTAATGCCTTCCAAGTAAAGTGTAACATTATCCAATCTCCTTAAATCTTAATTATTTTATTATTTTTGTTCAGAGTGATAGGGCCTATTTTAATATTTTTTAAAATCTCTAAATCAAACTCTGGGAACCTTATTCATAAATTAAAAAGTATGACTTCAAACAGTACTTACACATTAGAATTGGTGAAGTCAGTAGTTAAACATTCACATGTTAATGAGTATGTGGGAAGACATTAAACCATAAAAAACAGAAACAAAAACAAAAGCAACGTTAAACTTAAAATGCAAGCAGGTGATGTAAAACTTTGAAAAATAATGAAGAAAACAACACATGGCTTTAGAATCATTACATATATACTTTTTCATTTTCTCCCTACAGTTTGCCCTAATATTTTTTTGTGTTATTTCCAACTTTATTCACTTTTCATAGCATCCTGTCTTAATAACTTGTTAATATCCACTAGAGTTCTAAGGGCGGCCTTCAAATTCCCAGGCACAATTTTTGTATAATTTTCTGGAATCACTATCTAGTCACAAAGATTTATGGGAGACAAATCCAGATACCTATAGATGGTAGAGGAAAATGTCATTTACATAAATTAACATGATTTACTGTATTTAAAATATCTGTATTCCCAGAATAGGAGAACACAATTACAAATCCACTTCAGTGTTTCTCATTTTGTATGGATTTCAGAGATAGACCCATCTAACTCACGGTCCTCAGTGGTGAGAAAACTGAAGCCCAGAGAAATCATGTACGCCCCTGACCATACAGAGCCACAGAGGTAAGAAAAGGGACCTGGGCAGGCACCTGTCCACTTGTGCCCTGTCCACTGCATGGTGCAGACATCTCCACACCTGGTAAGAAGCTAGGAGTGGCACAACTAAGTCCATGTAGCCGGCTCATTTTCACTAGTTTTAATTAGTCAAGCTAATTGCAAGCTCAAAGTTGTTTTAGAGGTTGGTTAAATTATTTGATGGCAAAAAAAGAAAAAAATAAAGTCTTGTTAGGATGCTCGTGGGCTATTGGCTGATTCCCTTCTCTGTGAATGGAACGATACACAGTTTGATGGGCCTGGAAATATGCTGGAAACTTCTAATGGAGCTAAGTGTTTTCTATCCAGGAAGGTTAATATCTGCATCTTATTGGACCATAAAGGTAAACTATGTTGGATGCTTCAGTTTGGCTCTCAAAAGCAGCAGTAGGTGAGCTTTCAGAAGACAGCAAAGAAGAGTCCAGCTGACTCTGCTACTTAAAAGCTATGCAGAGGGAAGTGAGTTTTACCATGCTGTTTGTAGATGGGTGGTTTTCGGTAAATGTTGATCCCTTGATCTGCAGAAATGAAAAGCAAAGGTGTGTGATTATGGGAACCAGTCCTGCGATGAGAAACAACAAACCAACCAAGACACCAAACAAACAGAAGACTTGTGAACAAAAATAACCCAAAAGGCTAACTTTTGTATTACAAAGATTGAGTTCACTGGAAGAAGAGATTACAGAAATGGGTGAGTTACTATAGACAGGTGACATGAAAAGTCTTTGTAATACATCATAGCATACAGAGAGATGTGACTTATTTATGAGCCATTTATTTCAAATACTTCACTGAAACTGGGATTAAAACAGGAAAAGATGCAAGCAGCGGAGGCACTCAAATGGTAAGGAAGGCATAACCAGTTTGGGGAAAAATCCCCAAATCGCTACTGTCTAGAAATTGAGCTCCCAGTAGATACCAGTGGCTCAATTTACCTTTTCAGTTAATGAGAACAGTGGGAAGCAATGTAGACAAATTAAAAAATGTTTTAAATCACAGAAATATCTTTTATGTGCAAGGCCAACCCAGTGTGCTGATGGGATGTTCAAACAAAACCCTTACTTATATTGGTCAAATTTTTTTTTTAAAGGGGGGAAGAAAAAGAAAAGTGGTGCTAACTACTATTCTTATATTCAGAGAGAACCCCATTTAATTATGCTACCATTTCACTTTAAATGCAAATACTCAAGAAGTTTCAAGAGGTTTCTGACTCGATGGAGGCATTCTTCATGTGAAAACTCCCAAATGTAGAACAATGACTTTAAGATTCAATGAAACTTTACAAAAAGGGCAGTACCAATGTCATTAAACTTTCCTCTGTTTTTATTAGGTTAAGTTTGCAATGCCAAAGAAAAAAACCACGAATACAGATTCCAAATATGGATACTTACATTAACATGTTGGTAATTCATTAAGCCACTTTCAACAGGTAAAAGAAGCAAAACTGTACTTCTGATGAAAAATAATATCATCACTTCTGATGACCCCACCCTTACCAATTGAGCCAACCCTAAATAGTAAGCAATTGATGTTTTCTTTTTTTTCCAGTGTCTGATGATGGCAAATTACTATATATGCTGTGACAGCAAATGCTTGTGACTACTGGAGCAAAGCCTGCAGTGCCAAGCCTAAATTGCAAGGTATCTGTGTGGGCAGTGGAGGTGGCTTGTCAGCTGTGAAATGCAGAAAGACCATCCAATTGACCCAACGCTACACCTGCTTCAAAAGAAAAATCCATGGAAAAAAATGTCCGCACTAGAGAAACTAGAGACAAGTAGGAAATACAAATGTGGTGACACTGTGGTTCAATCTTTAGGATAACTAAATTGCCACGGCAATAATTAAGAATACTTAACCACAGACTGATTATGTTAGAAGATACTAAAATAAATAAAAAATGTTAACCAAAAAATAAAAAAACCCAAGCCAAACCATCCAACTCCTCTCCTTTATTCCTTCTCCTATCCTTTTCAAAAAATTGGAGGGCTGGAGATATGGTTCAGTGGTAGGACATTTGCCCAGCCTGCATGAAGGCCTGGGTTTGGTCCCCAGCACTGCAAAAACAATAACAAAAATTAGGAAACCTTCAACACAACCTTGGTACTTCACATTCAGCTCTTTTGAAAGGCCCTATGGGTCAGATCCTGCAATTTAGGGTTTGTCAACTGTGTGCATCCCAATTAATGAGCATGAGAAATGGAGACGAGACAAGACAAGGCTACAAGGCTACATTCTACATGGCGACAGGACACCAAGACAGACTGTGTCAGCTCCTACCTGGAACATGGAAATGTTTAGGGGCCTGAGCGTAAGTTGGAGTTAGAGGGCGGCTGTCGGGCCGGTAAGGGAGAGGGGAGTTCCGGCCGCTGGATGGCTCATTGCCTCCAATAAGAATGGAGAAAACAAAATGAGAAGAGAGAGCAATAAAGAAAACCAAGCAAGCGTAATCAAAATTCAACACAACAAATGGAAGGAGGTACGTCAGGGAGGAGAAGCAAAGGAAACACACTCGATTTATCAACTTGGCTTGCAAAGGTGGTATCAGGGTTAGTTTTCCAAAGGGGAGATTTGAGTCCACGTGGGCTGAGGTTCAAAGCAGCTAGCATCAGATGTGTCATTGCAATGGCATGCGGCTGAAGGCTGTGAGCTAGTGGCAAATGATTAGATGCAAGTCCACTGGGAGGGATGGAGAGTCACTTGCTACTGATTCAAGATCAGCCGTCAGGTGATTAACCCCCAAGCATGAAGAGGGCTGGGATATGCGGCACCCCCACTCCGGAAGGTCCAGGTGCTCCCAGGCAGAGGCTGGCTATTGGACTCGTGTTTCTCTAGTGAGGGCTAAGTCTGGGAGCACCCAGGTCACCCAGTCCTTTCCCTTACGAATACAAAGCGCCTTCAATGCAGCATAAGTTTCTGTTTCCCTCACTTTGAAATATACAAAGTAGCATCAGAACCCTTTCTGTCAGGTACGTGGGGACCACTTATAGCTTCCTCCGCCTTCTCTTCCAAGACTGCTGGCTCTACCGGGGCTATTGGCTTTATCACTAGTACACTTCCTGAACACCCACTGTGGGTGGGCACTGGCTACTATCGAGGACAAACAGGTGACTGCAATATAATCTCTACCCTGTAGGGCCTCAGGGTCTACCTACTGAGGCAGACTGAAGACACACACAGGCACACATGCGCACGCGCTCGCTCACACACACACACACACACACACACCCCTACACCCATATGATCGACTACTCAAAAGGTATAAGAAAAACGTGAGGAGATGAGATGCAGGGAGGAAAGCTCCCTGGGCCAGGCACCAGAGAGGAAGCTTCCTCGGGGAACAGGAAACCCCATGTTCTGGAAGGCAGGGACATAGTGAGCAAGGGCAGCGAGGCAGGGCCATGGTAAGGGGGCGACAGGCCCGGCCACTGTGGCTAGACAGAACTGTGCTCTTGGAGGAGAAACTAGGGATGTGGCTGCAAAAGGCACAAGGGCCCCCAGGACGACCACCAGCCCTTGTAACCTCAGGGGAGAACTGCAGGGATGAAGGGAAGTTGATGCGAAGTGGAAAGGGATTGGCTACTGCTCTAATTTTTCCTTCCACCACCACACATCTGGGCAAATATCCTGTCCCCAAAACACATCAGAAGATGTGGGACTATTAAAAGTTAATGAGTTATAATGCTAATTACTTTAACTATTAAGTTGTAATGATACATGTCTTATCAGATATGATTTGCAATTATTTTTTCCCATTCTGTAGGGAATCGAAATTTCCTTTCAATGTGAGCACAGATGCTTCTAATTTCAAAAAGTCCAATTTATTTATTAATCCTAATAATTTCAATTAAATGATAGATCATTAACAGAGAGAGCTCTAGCCAATTTCTTCAAGTCAAACTGTCCTTTGGCTAGAAAAGTATGAAAGAAGTCAATTGCTAGAGTTCTACAACATGCTGAATAGTTTTAATTCCTCAATATGTACACGTTTAAGTAACTAGAGAGTACATCTGTACCGAATGACCAATAAAATATTCCAAATATGAGATCTGAATTTGTTACTAGCTCAGATTTAGATTCTAGGCTTTTGGTGGTATTCTGAAGCTTCCGTCCCTTCTCAAGACTCTTTAGCAATATGTTATAATGTTGATTTGGTCATTTAAGTCAAATATTAGTTTCCAAAAATTATGAAGCAACTCAAACTGCTCATTTTCTAAAAAGCTTAACCGACAGCTAGGCGTGGTGATGCACAATTGCAATCCCAGCCCTGGAGAGGCTGAAACAAAAGGGTGATTCAAGTCCAGCCTGGCAACTTACGGACTTAGCAAGACCCTGTTTCAAAATAAAAAATTAATGAGGTGGGAGAGAGGTGTTGAGGCTGCAGCTCAGTGTAAAAGTAAAAACTGCTAAGTTATGAAAAGGCAATCACATTTAATCTTACTCTCCCAAAGAGCAGTAACTGGCTCATGTTTGAGAAAAATGCATATAACAAAAACAGGCAGAGGTGAGCAGGAGCAGGAAGGTTGTGACTTGCACTTAGAAGGAAACGCTGTGTTAAACCCACGGCTAAACTAGAATGGGGCCCCTTCATCCTCCCCAGCGCTCAGCCTACTGGCTGCCCTAAGTAAGTGCGGCGTAAATGTGAATGAATCATTGAAGGAGGCCAACTAATTAATTCCACAAGGTACTTACGGCCTAATTTAGCAAGCAGCACTACAGGATTAACCATCATCTCCCTGATCTCTTAATTAAAAGGAGCCAGATGCCACACTAGGGCAATAGGACCACAGCAGTGCCCACTTTATAGCTTTCCCCTCCTAGGTCATCCGCAGTAACTCCAGTTTAATTGTCTCACTTCAGAAGAATCCTCTAATCCTATAAACATTAGGAGATTGCTAACAAGAAGAATCCGCAATTGAAAACCAGAATACTTCTTGGGGCTTTTCTCAGAGGAAGGCACAGAAGTTTCCCCTTCTTGCCTTATTTTAACTGTTCTTTTGAAGACTCTCATATGTCCTTGCACTGGCCCCTATTGCTTCTGAACCACATTGCTCCTTGCCCCTAGCCCTTCACTTCTAACTGTAGCGTCCCTACACCTGATCAGGCAAAATGCCACTGAATCTGTTTTGCTAATCGCTAGTGTCACACACATGCAAAAATGTCAGCATATATGGGACACAATGGTTCAAGGCTGTCGGAATGAGACATTTGTCCAGGTATTAAAATATTTGTCAATCAGATTCTCTGCTGCAGGTGGCAGCAGAAGCCCATCATTTCTCAGGTAAGGTCAAAGCCTGAATTCCCAGTGGGTGAATTCTGGCTGAATGCTTTCACCAACTGGGTGCTGCTCTTCTTTTTGGTTGTGTATCTTTAGCAGTCGCAACCTCTCCAGTTGTTTAAAAAGAAAAGAACAATTAATATACTCATCTTTTAAAGTACATTTAACTCTATGATCATTTAAAATTTCCCCCAAAAGCTCTTGGAAGGTAAAGCGCAATTCAACAGCACACTCGCATTCTGTGGAATGTGATTTTCATGTAACACAGCGACTCAGTGGGGAAGAGATCTCCAAATAGAAAATGTTGCTAAGTACCGACTTGTTAGCTCTTAAAATACCAAAGGCTTGAAAAATTTGGGGGCATTTTTAAAAGAAAAAGAAGAATCCTCTTTTCCTTTTCTAACATACATAACCTATCTTTTGGAGGGGCGGGGGGTACCAGGGATCGAACTCAGGACCTTGTGCTTCTGAGGCAGACATGGTACCACTGAGCTAAATCCCCGGCCCCTACACCATATCTTTAAATGATAAAACCTTCAAACTCACCCTGGCAGAAAATTTTGAGCTTAGTTCCTTACTTGGGCAAACTACAGTATGAAGCATCGGATGAAATACATTTGGAAGGAATCAATATTATCATCGTTGTCATCATCATCACCATTGTTACTCATTAGCCTAGAATAAGACACTTTTTTTGGGGGGGGTACCTGGGATCAAACTCAGGACCTTGTACATACTTGCAAAGCAGGCGGTGAAACCACTGAGCTAAATCCCTGGCCCCTGGAATAAGATACTTTAAAAAAATACTATACTAGTATGTGTATATATATGTGTACATACCATACAATAGTGTTTTGTCCCTCACATAGGTCTTTGGGTTGGGTTATTCTAAGTTTTTGGTGACCTTAGCTATTGTAATGAGAAATTAATCCCATAGTTATATTCCTTGGCTTTAATGTTTAGCTTTTCCCTATTAACCTGAAGAGACAATTTTTTTGGTACTTGGGAGATCAGTCATTTACAGGCTTCTCACTGTAATTATGACTTCAAATGCTTTCCTCGATTTCATTCTTCTTGGTACCATGAGAGCCTGAATAGAGATGGAGGTGCATGATTCTGTTGTGGAAGCTGTTGGAGTACTGCCTGGCTTTCAGGATTATGTGCTTGTATTCTAAAATATAAATATGTATTTGCAAGGGGCCTTCATGATGGCAGCATCTAGAATATTTTGTGACAGGGTTTCAAATTATTGGGCCTTCAGCAATCAGAAGGGTCTAGAACTTCAAAAAGAGGTTTAAAATGTATTTTGTAAATACTGAATTTGTATTGGTATCATAGTAACTCATATCTATGGCAAAACGGCAACCATTCCTTTCAAAGAGTCTTAATCTAGGTAGTCCACCACTCACAAATAAAAGTTATACTTCCTGGACAGCGTAGCAGTATTTCAAAGAGGAAGGAAGAGAAACTCATCAAACATTGCACAAACACAGCCCAAAATAAAGTGAAATTTTTTTTTTTGCAAATCTTTCAGCATGACGTTGTCCTCAAGGCCCAACAACGACACACTAATAAAGGTTGAGGCTGCAAGGAAGGTTAGACAAATAAAAACAAACCTCAAAACAAAGATGGGCACTACAGAAAACGAATGGGGAAGCCAATGGAGCAGAGAGACAGTCTGTGACGTGCACCTCAGCTTTGCACCCATGCAGGCATCCTCAGCTCCCTGAGCCCCAGAGGCCCGGGCCACATGCAGAAGAAATGAGCACCAGGAAGTGTACTTGGATTGCCGAGGTGAGGCTGGGCCCCTGCTCCTTCTCGACACCTGACACGGTTCCTGAGCTGGTTATCCTACTACAAATCAAGATCCCCAGCTCACATCCACTTAAATAAATAACTCCCCTATGATTGCAGGTCAAGCTCCCAGACACAAAGGAAAAGTTTAAATCTGGGCCATGGAAGATTCTGGGTGCTGCTGGCCCATTTGAAAGATCTCTTGTTTGTGTTTCTCAAAGGGCTGTAAATTCCCTCCATTCTGAAATTTCCAAGTGCTGGAGAGGCCTTCCTTGTAAATGGATACGCTTTTCAAAATAACCAAGAAGTGATTCTTTGAAGAATAAGCATTTATCCATTCAAATATATTAGGTTTTTAAAACAATATCTTTATACAAATTCTCCGTGATTTCTTAGGTTAGCAGAAAGCTCATCCAGTTAAAAAAAAGAAGCATATACTGTTATGTACATGACATTTTGTTTTTGAAATATATAGAAGACTATTTTATATGAACAAAATACGGGCATATATCTAGTAAAAAGAAAATGAGAGGGAGGTCATAAGATTTTTTTTTTTAAAGTGTAAGTTAAGGGTCATTTTAATTCCCCTTGGCCTAGTGCTATTTATAATTTTGACTCATAATATTTGTGTCAAAAACTTCAGATTCAGACTGAAAATAGAAGCGAATGTATATCTACATTTTAAGCAGTGCAATGTGTAGGCACACAGAGGTACTATAATTTTTATAACCATTTGATATTTTTGTAATAAAGCAAAAAAACTGATTTTGTAATTTAAATGATTGAAGAGGTTTTTTTTGTTCTAGCTTCAATAAGAATGCAATTTTCTCGTTGAAAAGAGATGGAAAATAAAAGACTACTTTAAAAATTATATTTCATGGCTGAGTGTGATTGGTACACACATAATCGCAGGACTCTGGGAGACTAAGGCAGGAGGGTCACAAGTTTGAGTCCAGCCACAAGTTTTTGGTCAACTGGTAACCACAACCTAGCGACACCCTATTTCTAAATAAATAAATGAATAGGGCTGGGAATTTAGCTCAGTGCACAGGCCCTGAGTTCAATCCTCGGTTCACCTAGGGTGCACAAGCACTGCTCGGGACGAGGAGGCCTGCGGTTTGGTCCAGGGGCTGCCTCTTCCTAGCGGTGAGCCTATGGCCAGTTATGAGCTGGGGCCTCTGGTGTGAGCTCTTTCTGCTGGGGCTGTTTCCCAGGGTCGCTATGACGAGTAATGGAATGATGACCAAAACTGCTTCAAGAGCCTCATACTGACCATGGTGTGCTCCACACCATGATCTGGCACCTTACAGAGCCCAACGGCCTAGGACCTAGGGCTCGCCCGGCCTGTAAGCAACACTCAGAAGGATAACAACCCTAGGTCACGCCGCCAGCCAGTGACACAGGCAGTATTTAAATCCAAGATGCCAGTGTCCAAGGACTTTCTGTCTCTTCCGTAGCTAGTCACAGATGTGAAGTATTTTAGTCACTGACATTTTGTACAAACTTTATACAACTTTATAGGCTCCATCATGCTTTTCATTCTGCATTCTGAAAGAAGAAACATAATAACCAAATGAGGAAGCTTACATCTTAACGATAAAAAATGTATTTTTCTCTTGAATGTTAGAAATAACTACAGACTAACTTGGCCAAGGGCTTCTATACTAAGTTGTATTTAGAATACATGCTGACTCTCATTCAATAATTTCTTTATGGGTTTATAAGCATTCTCAAAAGTATCATCTTGACATTTACATGATAAAATTTTTTCCCAAAATACTAATTAGCAACTAGCTTTATACACTCTGTCAAGAGTTTTAGAAAGCGCTGCGCCTACCAAAAACAGTGCTAATGGCAGATGGTGTGGTTCTTCAATAAGCATGTCAGCAATATTATTTTTGAAGCATGGAAAATGCTGAAATAGCAAATCTGTAAAATAACTGCATACTGATAAACTCAGGGCATCTACATTTGAGGACTCAGTTGTTAAAAAACCTAAGTGAGCTAAAAGAAAGACACTTGGGTAGACTGATAGTGAAAGTTCAGGTAACTAGACCAACACTTAGGCTACTTCATCGATGCATCAGTGATGGGAGCACTCGGAACACAGGGCCGGCAGCCTTTAAGATTGCTCTGACATCCACGGTAACATCTGTGCTTGCATCCTCTTACTATTTCTGTTGGTTAATTTGGTTCAAATCAAGACTAAGGAACAAGATGGTGTCCCTCTGGGAGCACATACTTAAATTGTGGCCCCTGCATAGCTTCTGGGCTCCCCAACCTGCGGAGGGCCCCAACTGAGAACAACTACAGAAGCATAAGCAGCAATGAAGAAAACAACAGAAATGCCATAAAGGGAATGGGGCAGCAATGTGAGGCAGGAACAGAAAACAGAAGGCAAAGCCTCTCTTCTCCATCAGATGGAAATTAGGACAAATTGAAGTACTCTGAGAGTTGGTGCAAAGAGAGAAATTTGAGTTATGTTGTCACAGATCATTTTTATGCTGCCCAAACATGTTACTATAGTAAAATGGCTTATCACCACGAAGATGACCTTTGGATATTCATGATAAATACTCCTGTGCTTTGCTGAGATGTATTAAACCCAGAAAATGCACCGAGTATATAACATTTTGCTTTTGATACAAAAACAAAATAATAATACATACTTTTTTCCTAAGTGGGGGATGATAAACTTACAGTCAAATATACTTCCTGTTTCTTCATCTAGAACCCTTAGAAATGACATATCCTTCGGAATGCAAGATACTATGCCAGTTCTAAGGTCACCTTTCGGTACAGTCATGACACACACAGGCATGCTGATGGGTCAGAAGCTCGGTGGCACTAACTCTTGGAGATACACCTTATTAGCCTTGCCAGGGTGCTAATAAATCTCCACTACAGGTGCGCCTGCCTCCTTACCTTTGAGGTGGGGGAGGAAGTGGTGTCTGAAGGGGGGGTTGGGGCGGGAGTCACTGTGGGTGGAGCTGAAGCTGCTGGTGCGCAGGTGAGACAGCCTCTGCACACCAGAAGACAACAGCTCTGCGCGGCAAGGAATCGGGCAGGGCGAGGGGAAACACAAAAGAAGAACAGAAATTAACACAGGAGCAGGGAGAGTGGCATTGTTCCGAGGGAGGAAAATAAAAGAGTGTTAATCAGGAATCGGAAAAAGGAGAAAGGAAAAAGGGTTACAGATGCACCTGCGGACAATCAGGCCAAGTGGGGAGAACCTGCAGATAGGGTCGGGTGGACAGAGTCAGCCTCTGAGAATAAACGGCTGTGACGAGGAGGAATGGTTCTCAGGACATTCTCTGGCAGGACGACACATCACGCAGACTCAACAAAAGCCGTTTCTAAAAAAGCACCTAACAAAACGGAACCCTCTGACATGCATGTAAAAAAGAATGACAGTCACTTTAAGAAACTTGAAAAGAAGAACCCACATGAAAGGATCAGACTATTTTTATTGTATTTATTTATTTTTTTGGTACCAGGGATCCAACTCGGGTCCTTGCGCTTGCGAGGCAGGTGGTGGAACCACTGAGCTAAATCCCTGGCCCCAGACTATACCTATCCCTTTGGAAATCATTTTATTTCACCTACATAGAAGAAAAATCCTTTTGTATTCCTCAAGTGACAAAGCTACGTTTGGTCCTAACGGCTGTGCATGGAAATGCTGGGGATGGAAAACTCAGCATCTCAGAGGGAAGGACCATCAAAAAAAAATGGAACTCAGGCTCAAGGGGATGGAAATCATCATCTGGTATCCAGCAGTTAGAGGTCAACACTTTGGGGTACTGTACATGGATCACAAGTAGGACAAGAGTTTCTCTTTGGAAGGGTAGACCTCAAAAATTATTAGAAAGCCTACCACCTGGTGTCATGCATATCTGGAAGATGAATGAGAAAGGAGAATGTTCTAGACTCCTGGCAACAGAAGCATGATTGGGAAGGATGAAAGCTTCTTACTGCTAAGGACAGGAGCTTTTAGGAGAACCAGTGTGGCCGGCCGGCCAGCCACCCCTCTTGTGTTCAGGGCTCTCAGGGAGAGAGACCCTGCAGGCCCTGCCGCTCTTGGTGCTGGGGTCTCAGTGATCACGGCAGGTGGACATACATGCAGTGGCTGCATAAAGCATTTCCATCACCCAGGCAGATGATGGCCTAAATTGAGACCCACGTCCAGGGAATGAATCAAATAGGCATAGCTGTGCATTAAAAAGAAGGAGATATCCTGAAAACTTTCATTTGATATAATCCAATAGATACTAATTAACATATATACAATGTACACCTGGAGAAATCGATACATTACCCAAGGGTACATTATTTTCAATCTTTTCTGTTAAATCCTTATCTTTAAGGACAGCATTGTAGCCTTTTTTTTTACATTGTTAATTTGCTTCTGTTTTATTTCTTGTACATTTTATTGAAAAGTTAGCACCGAATGAATCTGTTCTCATCAAACAGGCCAGAAGCAAGGAGCTCAAAATGAAGCCTTCAGGGATGTATATCATTACCAAGTTTGTGTAGAGGCCAAAATCTCCCCTATGACTATTTCTGGAGAAATTCTGGATCTGTGCTGGGTTCTCCATTCATCTGCCACACACTTGTGACCCCACTAAGGGTCACAGGAGCGAAATTCTCTGCAGATAAAGGTCTCCTACAGTGTCACATTCTCCACAGAGCACCTCCCTGAGGTTTTTGTTTTCCAAGCCTGAGTCCAGAATCCTGGGGTTGGAAGTTATCTCCAAAGTTACCCAGTACAACCCTTCTAGAGTCCTCCTTCTAGAAGTCCCTAACTGAGCATGGTTAGTAACACATGTATGCATCTGGATATGGGCGTTATGAACTGGTTAACAAATGGCTAACATTGGATTTTCGATGATACTGATCTGCCTAAAAAGGACATAAACTTTTTTCTTTTGGAAATCATTTTCAGTCTCAAAGTGATGGGATGGTCTTTAAGGAAAAAAAAAAATCTCCTTTGCTTCCAGTACCTCACTTTTTAAATACAATTTAATAAATCAAAATGAAAGTAGCCACAATGGGACCGATATTTCAAGAAAAGATACAATACAAAATACAAATGGATACCAGTTTTCATTTTGTTCCAGGAGAGGTGTAGAAATATCTAGCGGTCAGATTTATCAATAGGCTACCAATGGTTGGGGGGAGTCGCACAGAGAAAGCTTCTTATGCGGAGTGGATCCCGGGAGAGTGCCTCTTACCAGGTCTGTGGAAATGCTGGGGCGAGCGTGACGTGGTAGGAGTGTAGCTGTGACGGCTGTAGACAGGGGAGTTGATGGAGCCCTGGCTGGTGGACCGGTGGATCACCCGATCCCGAACATCCTGGTAGCCCTGGGAATAAGGTATGAGAAGCTGTGAGCACAAAACACATCAGACCTGTAGCACTTCCCAAGGAGACCTAGTCCACAAACACTGCTAAGAACCTGTCCTGTCTACCTGTTTGTTTTTACTGGGGGACTATTTTATAAATACACACACTCATCAGCATTCGGTGGCTAATGTATTTTGGGTTTGCAGTCCTTGTAATGAATTTTTTTTTTTTTTTTTTGGTACCGGGGATCAAACTCGGGACCTTGCGCTTGCGAGGCAGGTGGCAGAACCACTGAGCTAAAGCTCCGGCCCTAAAATGTTAAGATGTAAAATAGTAAGTTCTAATCCCTGGAGAGCTGTGGGAAAAGAGGTAATAATCCCAATGAACACATCTATATTGTGCTTTTCAGCTTCACAGAGCACTGTCCACCTACAGCAGATTCGACAGCAGCAAGGAGGGGCAGGTCTCCTCGCATCGCCTCCCTTCCTCACTGATGGAGAAACAGGCTCCACGCTGGTCAGAGACCCATGTTAGGCCACTGGCTGGGACAGGCGGGGCTCGCTCCACAACTGGCACCCTGATGCTGCTCTTGCCCACTACTCTGACCACCAACCCGCGGCACCTAGGACACTGATCTGGTGACACTGTCCTTAGATGCTCCCGGAGAACGAGTTGGTGGCTGATTTATGGCCAGCAATTCTACTTCTCGCCTTGGGAAACACAGGCCAAGAAAATAATTTAAAATGATCTTTAAGGAGAATAATTTATTCCAAGTTTTTTTTATAATACCACTAGTCATAAGGGCAAAAACTGGTACTTCATTCAACAAACTGGAGAATAATTAAGAAATCATGACACATCATAATTCAGTGAAATTTAATGGTAGCACTAGTATATCGCTTATGCCCAACCCAGAAAAGGATGTATTAGGTAATAATTACAAAAAACCAGCAATATAAAACCATCAAAATCTGAAGAACACAAAGAATATTTTATATTTTAGGAATCTGTTGTCTTACAAAGTTTCTACTAGTGCAATAAAAGATTGTGAAAGATTGCACAAAGAACAACTAAATTAAAATCTCATTAATCATAGCTTTGTGAAATCTGAAAACAAGGAGTTAGGGAACTTTAGCTTTATCCTTAAATTGGCTTCAGAATAAATCATGTGATGACAAAACAGTAAGTCCCCAAAGGATGTGCCTCACTCTCGAATCTGGACAATAAGAGAATCTAAATGTTCCCAACTTCAGCTGCAAAGTCTTAGTGTAGTAATAGAAATTAACTATTTATGGCACTTAGCCATAAACCATGAAAATATTTCAAATTACACAGAGACCCCAGATTAGTCTAGTTTCATAATAGAGTACCCAGAGAGCTGTTTGGCTTAAGGTCAGGCATATTTTACACCATCCGGAGTAAATATAGGTGGGGCACAACTACATTCCTGGCAGTCTGAGACAGGAGGATCACACGTTTGAGCTCAGCTGAGATTTAGTTACTCAGTGAGATTTTGTCTCAAAATTAAAAAAAAAAAAAGCCAGGGATGTAGCTCAATGTGAACATCTGGGTTCAATCTCCAGTACTGAAAAAAAAGTTCCACTTAGAGATTCCACTAGGACCACTGTTGACCACTTCAGATAAGCAGAGCCCCATGCAGACAGTGGCTTCAGTCCTCGCAAACACTTCCCCAGCACTTCAGAAGCACAGGCTGAGACCACTGGGAGACCACTTCTACAGGAAGAAATTCGCTGCTGTCCTAGGGTCCTGCCTCACAAAAGGGATCCCTATGTCCACTGTAACCTCACAGTTTTTCTGCTCCGTGGTGTGCTATGTTCTTTTGCAAAAACTCCAATCTAGGCAAGGCCCAAGCAACTCCCCGATTCCACTAATTCAAGCGGCCAAGATGGTACTCACTTCCGCTGACGGAGTAGGAGACAAAGTCCTTGGAGACTGGAATGAAAAAGAGAATTCAAAGTCACAAGGTTTGCTAACGCTTCACTCGGGTTCATTAGAGCTGATCCCTGAATCAGCCGGAAGCACCCTACACATACGTGGCGGCTTCCCTGCTGGTCCCTGTCCTTGTCCCAAGATGCCGTGTGTAGCGGGCTGACGCTAATGCCCCGCAGTTCCTGGAGGTTCTGGTGCACACTTCTGCCTGAGAACCACAGCTTTAGTGAATAATATTAACAATGTTAATTTAATAAATATATGGATGCCTTAGGGACCGGGCCAGATAAACTGGAACCGCTTTCCCCGAGATAATCAGACTATGCTGGGTTCACTGCTATGAGTTTCAGCATCTACAAAGACATGGGATCTTGTAAACATGGCTGCTAAACTGTAAGCACAGCTCTCCCTGGAACAGTCTACATGCCAGCCGTGATGGTGCACACCTAGTAGCCCATCATGGCTGCCTCACCTTCACACACCTCGCCACCTCCATCTTTCCAGGCACACAGGCCAAGCCCTATGTCACCTCAGGGCCTTTGCACTTGCTGTCTCCTCTGCAGCCCACCACTTCATTTAGACACCTTCAGGGCTCCTGCCCCATCTTCAGTGAGGTCTCCGCTCAAACTCGCCTTCACATAGTGCTTTCTGTGACTCTCCTATCTAAAGGAGCAACCCTACTCCAGCAGGCTTTCTTCTTACTTTGCTTCATTTTTCATCATGGCACTGGCTCCCTATAGAATTTACTGTTTCCCACGTGGCACTGCAATGGCCTGTCTCTAGGGTGTCTCTGCCCACGAGGGGGCCCCGCTGAGGCCAGGAGCCAGCTCTGCCCCTGCTCTGCCCCTTCTGGGTCCAGCCCACTCAAGCCTTCTGATGGCTTGGATGGCAACCCAGAACTTTAAGTTTACTCCTCCTGTGTCTCTAAAATGGCAATACATGGATTCTACAAAAGAGGGATCACTACCTAACGGAATAAATACAGTAGTAGGATAGTTTATAGTGTTTACTTTGATGCAAGATCTACATGTTGCAGATTGAGTTCACTAATATGTCTGATTTCTGCTCCAAAGATACACTGATTACGCATCAAGAAAACCAAAGGTCACCGTTTCAGATTATGACTGTAATAATGTTTTTTTAAAGTAGGAAGATATTTATTGATAGGAAAGCTCCTGAGGGCCAGAGGGGTCCCAAGTGGGTAGCCTGTAACAGTGCTGATTATGAGAGTGGCCAGCATTTCTGAGCATTTTGTTAACATGTGTCAAGTACTGTTCTCTGAAGATCTCACAGAGCCCTATAAAACCTTTGGCGGTAGTATTATTGCTCTCTACCTTGAGTTCACAGATGAGACTGATGTATATAATTTCCCCAGAGTCATATGGTTGGTAAATATCAGTCTGGTTTATCAATGCTGAAAATTTCAATTCAAAGCCCAAACTCTTGAGTGATGTTTTACTACCTTAAATGGAGCCATTGGAAAGCACACACAAACACGAGTCTGTAACATCATAAATAAACTCAGCTCCGCCTTGGCTATATGACTTGCACATTAGTAAACCAGCCCCTAAGTACTCTGTTTCGGAAGCTCTGCTGACCAGGGCTCACGGATCAGCTAAGACCAATCAGCCTGCATTTGAGAGCTGCTGCAGAGGCAGTATAGCAGAGCTATCACTAGGTGGCACCACACAAAAATGGATCTCACTTCCCAGAGCTATGCTCCTGAACAAAACCCAGATTTAAAAATAAATAAATAAAAGGAATACTATAGAAATATAAATAAAGATAATCATAAGTCAATGGATAATATATGTATATAGCTAATAATGAATGAACAGATTCACCACATTTCCACGCCTGTTCTTTATCTCATTTAAGCCTGAGAACACAGTGACATTTGGGTTTAACCTCAGCTGAATGACTGAGTAGAATCCACTACTTGGGTAACACCTCTCAGAACGGATCTGAATCAGTCTAGAGATGATTCTAATTTAAAAATGAAAGAGGGGGCTGGGGTATGTAGTAGAGCATGTACTTAGTCGGCTCGAGGCTCTGGGGTCAAGCCTCAGCATCACAAGAGTAAAAAAGTAAAAGAAGAAGAAATGAGAGTGGGCCCAATAGACAGAAGAAACAGACCAGAGCCCAAGAGACCTGGGTAGGAGTTAACAGTGGGGAATCCCCAACTTGGCATGGGCCAGGGAGGGGAGCCCAGGGCCAGAGGAGCTCTTGTCCAGCAGTGGGAGGGGTCTGCTGGTGGGGCACTAAGAAGCCGCAAGAGACAGTAACAACCACAGTAGCTGCCACCTGCTGTGTATTTACAAGTATGGTGAGCCCTGCGTTAAGCCAGGTCGTTTATTCTGTAACCCTGGCTCCCATACCGGGCTGTATTAGCCAGTTGTCTCTACTTTTTCTTTTCTTGAACACTCTAACTCCAGTGAACTGCTAAAGACCGCAGCTACCAATATTTAGGGGGTATGTTCTTTCTCCCCATGATCCCCATGAATCTACTTCCAACTTACGTCAAGACCAAGACCCCAGAAGCCTCTCCCCCTTACCCTCCCCTGTCAACATCAGCATTCACCCCAGCACCTGGCTCAGTCATCCCACAACCTGACTGAGCCTTCACTGCTGTTTTGTGTGCAGTGAGTCGACCCTCCCACCTTTTAAAAATCTCCCTATGGCTGCAAGCATGTGATAGGATTTTGAATATTTCAAAGAACCTGCTATAGAAATCTCCAAGTAGTAGACAATCGAAAGACTGGTTTAAACTCTAAATGGTAGTTCTTATACCCAGGACTAAAAAGAAAGTGGCTGTTCCACACCTCACAACCACTAGAAATGTATTACCAACCTCTCCAAGGCTCTGCCTCTCCTGTTTGTCATCGTAGCCTGAAGTGTAGAAAGGTTCATAGGTAATAAGATCTGGACGTTCAATGTCATAGATTGCCTTGACCTTGGGAATGGCTGCTAAATCCTTGTAATCCAGAATTTCATTGTCTACTTTTGCCTGGTAAAGTTGAACAGAGAGAAAAGTTACTCTGTAGCTTTATTTCTTCGAGAAACTATGTCAGTGCTTTTAACGTCTTGTTTAAAGTGTGAAGACCTTTAAAACAAACCAAAACATTATGCTTATACTCTTCATAAAACTGCCAATTTATATCACATATCCATTATTTTTTTTAAATTATCAAAAGCTTAAGGAAAAGTATGTGTAGAGTTCATTAACTAGAGAAATGTGTAAACCTTAAGGATACTTTCTTAAATTATAATGAAGGAAAAAAAATCTCAAACAGATGGTCAAAAAAAATCCTCCCAGATGGCTAAAAACAAGAACCGCATCATATTTAATAAATTAAGTATTCAAATACCTTTATGTCAGAATTTAAGAACACTCAGTAGTAGCCTTATAAATGTATAGTGAATCCCCAGGTCTCTAGTGTAATTAGGTACAGTAATGTAAGCCCTGCTTCATACTACTGTATTTTGAGGTTATCTTTTGATGAGATGATCATCTATAAACTGAATTACCTGAAAAAATACATGATTGAGACAACTGATACTCAAAAATGAAAACCAGATTCCATAACAATTAGAAATCATTTTGAATTAGCTTCTGTTTTAGATTATCAGAGTGGCTATTCCAGTTCTCACACCTACCTTCCCTTCCAGAAGTAGATACTCACATAGATGGTGTGGCCTGGTGAGCCAGGGATGCTGGATCCAGGTCTAGAATAAATACTATCAGAGGAGGTCCTGGTAGGCTGTAAAACAAACAGTGACTTCTCAGAGTCCAGACAAAGCCTTCAGAATCAAGAGTGCCCTGGCCCTGAGCTTTACTAAAATCAGCTGGGTGAAAAGGAGAGATCTGACCTGTGTGAACACACAGCCCAGTGGGGAAGCCCAGGGAAAGTAGGTGGGGACTGGCTTTGAAAGTGCATTTGAGGCTCCCTCGGTCCCCCGCCTGCCCTGTCCGTCTGCTGGAGCATGCCCTGTCCATGCTATCCACTCCCCAAGTCTGCAGCCCAGTCCCACTTCCTGTCACCCTCTCTCTCCTCCCAGCAATGCAGTGGCTCCCTGTGGCTTCCTCTCTCCAGTCCCCACCTTCTTCAGATCCTCCTGGCACCCAGTGGACCTTTGAGGAGAGATCTTTTAGGAACAACTTGTATTGTCAATATCCCACTTTCGGCTTCAGCATCCACTAGGACTAGAATAACAAACCCCAGGCCTGGGAATCACGTCCCTGCTTTCTCTTCCTCCCTTGTGCCCCGTCACTGGTCGCAGTTTATAGAACAAGGTGCACAGCCCTGCCTCGGGGTTCACTTCCTGGCCTCGCTCCTCCTCAGATGCTCTTAACCCAACCTCCCCTCTTGATTATTTTGCCTTCTTCAATAATGGCTTAAACATCACCTTCTCAGAGAGTCCCCCTGATCTTCACTCCACTCAGTTCTCTTGGTTTCTCTTAGCGTCAATCTTTTCTTTCCTTCACGAGTACGGTATTTACTGGCTTCCTCGCAACGTGTCTATCCCCTTCATAAACTCTGGTTGTGATCTCTGCTCCCACAGAGGGTTTCTCACTCCCACACATATCCATGCTCTCCACGGGCGCACAGGAGGCATAAACACAGAGTGAAGAAGCTAGAATCTATCTGTACACAGATACTTGGTTTCTAGGCGTTTGACTTACGTTGTGAGCTTAACACCCAGAGTCACTGAGGGAAAGTTGCCCAGGGGAAGATGGAAACAACTGAATTTTACAATAATACATACTTGGAAATCCATGAGAGTGAGTGCTGGTTTCACAAGTGAGATGGAAGGGAAATGTACAAACTAGGATCACCTGCCTCCCACCTCTGCCTGGCATATTCTGGAAAGCTCTACAGAGAAAACCCAAGGCCTAGTTTTGGAAGACCTCATGTCTGTGCAGCTATTCCCTGAAGAGGACAATTTACACCAGGAATAGGAACTTTTTCTCATCAGTACAGTTTCTCCCAAGACATGACACCTTGAATGTGGGTGTCACTGGGCCAGGAGAACTCCTGGAGACACAGGTGTTGCATCACTGAGTATCCCACTCCTGAAACAGTGAACACACACATCTGGCCAGTTTACAGCAGGCAGTGGTTAGACTCACTTTCAGAGCAAGCACTCACTGGAGGACTGCGACTGACCATGCTGGCCAATGTGCCTGGCATCTCAGGGATACCTGGGTGGGTGGCGGTAGGAGAAATCACACATGCTCAGGTGTTGCTCTGCCTGGCTCACTGTTTGGGGGGCCTCCTCCCTGGGATATCTTCCTCCAATTGTCACTGGAATTAATATTTTCCAGTAACAGGCAAATCTCAATATGAGAAATTCTGAATATGCCAGAAAAGACAGGATTCACAAAACACTAATCAAAAGACATTTCTACATCTCCTATTCTTCCTAATAAAAATACAACCCTCCTCAGAGATGCCACTCTGTGAAAGTGGAACCAATATCCATCCATGTCTGTGGGATAATTGTTAAATACAGCTAGGCATAAAGTTCCAACTGGCCAGGATCTAACATTTGCCAAACGTGATATCAAAATGAAACCTCTCCAGCATCAAACCAAGGACATCAATAGCAGCTATAGTTTACTGTCCACTATGTGGCAGGGCTATGCTGGCCATGTCCCAGGCTTGCTTGCATTTCATCTGCTCAATGACCCTGCTCAATGGCATAGGAATTAGCCCATTTTACAGACGAGTTAGAAGTGCAAGTGCTGCTGGCTACCCACGAAGAAATGGGGTGAGTCAGGATTTGAACCCAGACACCTGGGGTCCAGGGCTATGCACTTTGCCCCTGCATTCCACCTGCGTCTATGTTGTAAGGTAAGTGCATTCATTTGTTTCCCAACACCACAGCTACGGGGCAAAGAGTGTGAATGCAACAGAAACCCACTGAGATCAGTAGCTGAAAGGAATGTGTGCTCACTGAAAATATTTTTATTGCGCCAGAGCTACACGACACTGCTTTAGCTCATGGGGGCAGGTGGGGTAAGGGAGGGTGTGCTGTAGGAGGGCACCGGGGCTGCTGTGACAAGGGCCTGTCCTCATTAGCCAGCATTTGGGACATGGTGCAAAGAGCCAAAGGGCATGCTGGAGCTTGGGGCCTCCCACATTACTCATCCCTGCTTCTGCCAGGTGTGGGTGAGGGGCACTTTCTACATTTCCAGGAATGAAGCACCTGGGAGGCTCTGAAGGTGTGGTTCATGCCAGTAAGAAGCCAGCTGAGACCAACCTGAGCGTGGGCCGAGGGCGGCCCCTTACATTCTCATTCAGGGAAAAAAAAAGAAAGGTGCTGCGGCTGAACTAGTGAGTTTTGGTTCACCTTCGCCCTCCTTCCACCTTGACCCCTTACCCTGTGAGTTTTATAGGTTTCTCTGAGCCTTTCATCTTGTTTACTTGCACTATGAACATCGCTGGGCTAAGGGTTTTCGGGGTTATTTAATAATTTCAATTTGCCAAGTTCTATTATTGAAAGGTTTTCAGATCTAAAACTCCCCCAACTTGTATACACCTGCTCCTGAGTTCTCTGTTTCCAAAATAAATACTTCAGATTTTTATAGTGGGACAGTTTTCAAAGTCAGCTGGTCACCAAATCTGCCAACATTCTTAAGAGTGGCTGTTGGGCCTCGGCCTCCAGAGGAGCTGGAATGCCAGGTGTGCCACCCTACTGGAAATTACTCTTTCTTTCTTTCTGAAAGGAAACTGACCACTTACCCTAGTTTATTTTTGCTTCATTCTGACCATCTAACTTCCTGTAGAACCTTACTTCCATAGGCTTCTTACTGATGAGCTGAGCTACATTCCTGCTTGTCTAATTCCTAACAGTGGCCTTCTTGTGACTTCCTGTCTGCATTAAAATAATAGGATAAAAAACAATCATGCATAGTGTAATATGGAACAGGGGAGTTAAAGGCTGGCTTTGGAGTCAAATAACCCGATTCAAATCCACATTCCACTAGTTGCATGATGCCACGGTGAGTTTTTCTTTGAACTTTCTTGAGCTTTGACTCTCCATTATAAAGCAGGGCAGAAGGTATCACCAACAACTGCTGTTATTTGGTATTTGGTGAGATGACATAACACATATAAAGCTCTAAGTACTTTGACAGGCACAAGGCAAATAGTATTTTTCAGACATCTGACATAAGACCATTTCTCAGCTAGTTATTTTCAAATAACAGACAGCAGCATTGCTTGTGTTCTGCTCCTCGTGATAGAATATTCTTTTCAAATGTGTGATACACAGATGTGGCCATCTATAGTTCTCTACAGCTATCATGTTTGGGCTCCTTCCTACCAAGATTCAGATACGTTAAGTAATTTATCACAGTCTCGGGCAGCAGAGTCTGGCAGGACTTGACGAATACCCTTCCCCTCCTTGAGAACTCTGAGAGGTGACTGAATCCTTTTGCTACTAGTGACTTCCTGCCGTGTCTTAACTTTAATAATTAATGCCCCTCCACTTCTGGGTGGCAGTGACTTTGCACAGGCCTGTTTCATCTGTCAGGACAGTTCGGGATCTGCTGCCTCTTGAACTGTGCTCGAGGCTTAAATAACATGCACAAATTGCCTGCTTTTTGCCATAGTCCTTAATGGCTTTTGAAGTATATTTGGTCAACTGGTGGAGATGAGAGGTCTCTCTCTTATAAAAGGAGTAAAATTACTATTTAAAATTGAATAATTATCTTTGGAGTTTTAATCCTGAAGATTTACAATTTTACATTCAATTGGAAATGTTGAATTTTTAATTAACATCTTCATTATTAATAAAAGAACCCCTTTTATTCTTCCTGCTGTGGTTTCTCCCACCAGCGGACACATGACTTGCTAGGATATCTTCAAGGGCCACAGAGCTGTCCTCTGACACAGGAGCACAAATCCAAGCAAAGTGAAATTCATCTCAACTTCAAAGTGGGAAATCAGTCCCATGCTGCCTGCCTCCCTGCCAAATTCCACTGACTGTTTCTTCATCGGCATCTAACTCCAGTGTCACCTTCCTGGCTGCAATACAACCACAGACAGTCCACATTTCCATGTCGAATTGTACTTTTTCAACCTAAATTACCATTTCAACCCATTCGGATGTCCAAGATGGCCACCTAGTAATTACGAACTGAATTCAATGACTCAACAGGCCAGAGATCTCTGTTTCCGAAACTTTCAACAAGAGTTAAGATAGAATCACTCTTGTCTATATTATAGATATAAAATATATACAAAGATGCCTTCAAATATTACTAACATTAGTCCACTCTGTTCTACAGGAATTAGCGAACAGCAGAGCTTAACAGCTACGATAAGCTGTTAAAAGCAGATACAATTTGCTTTCCTGTAAGCACCTTTTTCTTGTAGAAAACCAACTTGAAAGCACAACTGGGAAAATTTAGTTATTTCTTTGAAGTTATCTTTGGCAACAATAACAACAACAAAAAAGGTAAACCGGGGGTAGGAAGAAGAGTACAAAGTAGATAAATAATGGATTACACATAGCTGGGATTTCTCCAAGTATTTTGCCAATAAGATTATGCAAATGGTTTGATCTTTATTTTGGTATCAGGAAAACAAGGACTCTTCACTAGGAACTTTCTGGTTGGATGAGTGGTCCTCACTCAGCCTCTCATGAAGGGGTTCATTTTCTCTACATTTATTTCCTCAGCACACCTTCCCATATTCCCTTTTGATTTTAATGAACTTTTTATTTCCTAAAAACGAAAAAAGACTGGAAGCATTGGCACATACCTGTAATCCCAGCTACTCAGGAGGGTAAGCAGGAGGATCGCAAGTTCAAGGCCACCCTGGGCAACTCAGTGAGATTTTGTATCAAAATAACAAAGGACTGGGGATGCAGCTCCGTGGCAGAGTGCTTGCCCCGCATGCATGAAGCCTTGGGTTCAACTCCTAGTACCACATGCATACAGTTTTCTTCGGAAATCCTTTAAAAGCTATCTTAACTATCTTTCAGTTGATTCTTCTCCCCAAACTTTGAACTTGTCAATTTGCCCTATTATTTGGAAGGCAGTCACAAAAGGATTAATTGAAGGAGATCTTTTGATGTTTCCAACCCCAGTTCGGATCACTTTTCCAATACTGATCATTCAAAACACTTACCAGAGCTCTGCCTATGAGTAAGGGGAGAAAGATGTTTCCATTAACTTTCAATTACAGGCCACAGTGCAGGTGGGCCACTTCAGGGAGCCCTGGAAAGCTCTCTGTGCCCCACCCCCCCACCCAATCCCCAGCACGAGCAGGGATGTGACAACTACGTTCATCTAATTTGCATTCATCCAAAGCCATGCTCTAAGAAGATGAAAGCAGCTACAGGCAATGGGCACCAGATGGGATCCATCTTAGGAGCACCTAGAGGATAACTACCCATGTGAGGCAGCCAGCATCTTATGCCCAGTGCTGCTGCTGTTGACAGTACCTACCCTGAGTTTCTGCTGATGTTCACCAGACGAGGTGGTGCTAACAGCTGCAGAATAAGCAGTATTTGAAAAACTGCACACATCAAATGTAAGAAAAGGATGAAATAATGTCTTGGAAAAAAGAATTTGTGTTTGGAAAGGAAGCAAGAGGGGCTCTGCACACACGTGCCTTCTCTGGAGGCCCGGTGGCCTGCTCAGTACATACCTTACTACTCTACCGCTGACTGCCTGCCAAGCTGTGAAGTCACCCCGGGAGGACAAAACCCCCCCAAAAGTGAAAACTACAAGGAAAGCAGTATGAATAGTACTGACATTAATAAAACCCACAACTACTTCCTTGCTCTGGACACAGGTCTCTAAACAGCTTTTTTTCCCTTAAATTCTTTTATTGGTACACTGTAGGTATACAATACGTTTACATTTATCATTGGGTGCTTGTACCTGTAAGTGATGTATCTTGGTTCTTACTTTTTCCCCATTCCCTGTGCGCCCTTCACCCCTCCACCCTTCCCTATTTACATAGACTTTGTTTCCATTTTTTTCTCTCTTTTCTCATAATTTTTCCTTTCCATTCTTTCCTTTCCCCATCTCCTCCCACCACCTCTACACCTTTGGACCTTTTCCTCTTTCAAAGTATCAATTATTAGTTATTAATCCTTTTAATCCTTATTTACACTCTCAGTTTCTCACACCAGAGAAACTATTCGGTATTTACACGTGTGTCTTATTTATTTCACTTAAGAGTATGGCCTCAATATGCATCCACTTAGCTATAAATGACTCTAGTTTCTCGTTCTTTATGGCTCAGCAGTACTCCATTTTATAAAAAACCACATCTTCTTTATCCAGTCTCCAGTTGATGGGCACTTGGGCTGTTTCCAAGCTTTAGCTATTGCAAACTGTGCCGCAATAAACATGGGTGCACATATATCACTGTGGTATGATTCTTTTAATTCTTTTGGGAAGATCCCCAGCAGTGGAATAGCTGGGTCAGATGGGACCTCCAGCCCTAGCTCTTTGAGGTATCTCCATACTGATTTCCACAGTGGTTGCACCAGTCTGCACTCCCAACAACAATGGAGAAGGGTTCCTTTCTCTGCACACCCCTGCCAGCATTTGTTATTGGTTGATTTCTTGATAGCAGCCATTCTTTCTGGGGTGAGGTGGAATCTCAGTGTTGTTTTCATCTGCATCTCTCAAATGAACAGTGATCTTCAACATTTTTTCATATGTTTACTTGCTGCTTTTACTTCTTTGTCTGAGAAATGTCTGTTCATTTCAGATGCCCATTTTTGAATCAGGTCTTTGAATTGGCGGGGGGTGGGGTGTCTGATTTTTTTAAGTTCTTTATATATTCTGGTCGGTAGCCCTTTGTCTGAGGTACAGCTGCTAAAAATTTTTTTCCCACATTGTAGGTTGTCTGTTAGCTCTGTTGGTGGTTTCTCTTGTAGTGGAGCTTTTTAATAAGAGGAAATTCCAGTTATTGATTCTTTGTGCTAGTTCCCGTGCTACTGAGGTTTTGTTCATAAAGTCTTTTCCTATGCCAATATCTTCAAGAGTTCTACCTAACTTGTTTTCCAGCAAGTTTACTTCTGTCTTAATATTTAGATCTTTAATCCACTTAGATCTTAGTTTAGTGCATGGAGATAGATATGGGTCTAGTTTTAATCTCTGGCAGGTTGAAATCCAGTTTTTCCAACACCATTTAGTAAATAGGCTATCTTTCCTCCAGTGAGGGTGGTTGGCTCCTTTGTCAATGATGAGGTGGCTGAGTATGTCTGGAGTTGTTTCTGCATCTTCTAATCTATTCCACTGATCTTCGGGTCTGTTCCTTTGCCAGTACCATGCTGTTTTTATCACAGTAGCTTTGTAGTATAGCTTCAAGTTGGGTATTGTGATACCCCTAGCCATGTCTCTGTTGCCCAGAATTGCTTTTGCTATTCTAGGTCTCTTCTGGTTCCAAATGAATTTTTGGATTGTTTTCTCTAGCTCTGTGAAGTATACTGTTGGAATTTCAATCAGCATTGCATTAAATCTATATAGCAGTTTTGGAAGTATGGCCATTTTCACTATATTGATTCTTCCTACCCAGGAACAAGGGATATCTTTCCATTTTCTTACATCTTCCTCGATCTCCTTTTTCAGGGTGCTGTAGTTTTCAGTGTAGAGGTTTTTTTGCTTCCTTTGTTAGATTGATTCCTAGACATTTCATTTTTTTGGATGCTATTGTAAAGGGAATTGTTTCCCTAATTTCTCTCTCAGTGAGTCAAGCAGCTCCTTTAAAAAATACATACACATGGCATTCCTTCGGGATGTTACAGATTTGCAAGAGCATATGTTATATTATCTGAATGTTAGTTTCAAAAGAAGAAAAAAATCTCATGCCTAGTTTGTGAGTCAATTCATGCTTTAACCTTCAAGGTATAACCAAGAAATTCCTTTTTACAACAAAGACAAGTGACCCATCCAGATTGTTACAAACCTGTTTTGGGGAATACCATGAGCATTGCCTCCAATGAGTTAAAAATGTTCAGTACTGACTTTTACCTAGAGATAAAAATTACTGCCATTCACAAAAATCTCTTCCCAAGGAAGTAAAACTAGAATGTGTTTCTGTACGCTAACTCTATTTTCATCTTTTTTCTCCTACCTGCAATTCAGAGGATAAAAAGGAATATTTTCTGAACATAAATTATAAACTAACTTGCCTTCCATAAATTTAATTTTCATTTCCAACAAAATCGGGACTTTTTTCTGGGGCACAGTATACTGACCGTCCCTGAAAAGGAAGTGAGTGAATTCCCTAATAACTAAAAGTGCTTAATTTTATGTCGTGAAAAAGAGCTGCTGTGTAGGTCAAAGTACTTAAGAGATCAAAACTTGAGGCCTGCATTGCTTCGGAGTATTGGTGAGCTTCCCCCATCCCTCGTCACCAGTGGGAAAAGGAGGTCTCCACAAACAGCACCTCTCTCTGCCAGCTCCCAAGCTGTTGACAACTTTCTGTGGTGGAGCTAACGTTGACTTCATTGATATTTATGGCTAGATAACGGGAATCAGATGTCCCCTCTGAACAACAGGACAGAAAGAAAGGCTATTCAAAACAGATTTCTCTCTCCCCCAAATCTCTTAAGGGTCTGAAGCAAAGGAAAACAGTTTCACACTTGATGATGATAATTTTCTTCAAGTCATGAAAACACATCAATTGGGAAACAAAATATGACACTAATTAAGAGTTCATTATTAGAAAGAAAAAAAACAACTAAAACAGCAACTTCCGGCCAGGTAGAGGCACTAGGTTTGAGCAGACCGCCCTTGGAGCATCATCTTGAACTGCTCCTGTGGGTTCATGAGACACACTGTCTGTGTGTGGGAACTTTGCCAAAGGAGCTGGGCTTTAAAATAGGCTGGAGATCCCACACAAGCCCAAGCTGGAGGGCATTGGCACCACCGCGGTTGAACACCAGGCCCAGGTCTGCAAACCCGAGTCTGCGGTGGTCTTGTGGGCAAG
The DNA here is from genome assembly GCF_000247695.1 of Heterocephalus glaber. Next base: position 32,124,141 of record NW_004624737.1, on the reverse strand, counting down.
GCCTGTGCAGCCTTGGGGACGCAGCTCCATCTGTCTGGCTCTCTTCTCCAGATGGAGAAATGAGGGAGCTGATGCCTAAAAGGCTTCTTCCCCCTCTAGAATTCTGCACTTCTATCTTTTGATTCATTTAAAGAAAGAACGTGATGTTTTAATGAAAACAGATGGGAACCCAAAGTTTTCTCGTCCTGAGCGCAGCTCTGGCAGGCTCGGCGGAGGCACAGGTGCAGAGCGCGGACACAGGGCTGCACTGCGGGCCGGGGCCGTCAGCAAGGATGCCCAGTGGGTTTCATCTTGGCTGGTGTGGCGGCACGCGAACAGGCCCAAGTTTCTACTGGTTTCTTAAGGACCTCAAAGAAGGCGAAGTCAGGCATGAAATACAAGGCCTTGCTTTGCTAGACCCCACCCGTGGGCTTCTGGAGGGTGCCCTGGCCAGGTCCTGCTGTTCTTTTCCTCTTAGCCATTCCGGACCCAGACAAGGGCCTCAGCTGGCATTGAAGACTCTCCTCTTGGTGGTGCCCTTGGTTTCTCTCTTGCTGTCCCCTTATGTAGAGTGGGAAGGACAGGACTGTGGGCTCACAGACACTTGGGTACCAGTCCCAGCTCCTCCACTCACTGGTGTGGTGTTTCTGGAGAAGTTATCTAACCATGGTGGGCCTTGCTCTTAGTCTCCTTATCTGCACAATGGGAATAGGGTGGTCTGCCTCACAGGAATTCTCAGGAGAGCAAATGAGAGTGCAGGTGGACCCCCTGCCACCGCTTCCTCGTAGTGGGCGCCTGCTCTCATTTGTGCCCCCCACCACCTTCGCAGTTCCTTTTTGGAGACAAACCACACCCTGCCCTGGGACTGCTTTCCCAGCTCCAACTTTCTGTGTCTTCATGGGGCTCACCCCTTTCTCCTCATCGCCACACGTTCATATCTCCTCCAACCTCCAGAATTCAATTCAAGACTATTCCTCTCCGAAGTGCCCTTGGGACCTGTCCCTCATCCGACATTCCAAAGCATGTGATCTATGCAACCCATGTCCTGTGAGATTTCTGTCTTTTCTGGACATTACTTGTTTTGGGTTCATCTACAAGGCTAGATATACAGTGTCCAGCCCTGCACCATACCTGGTGAACAGATGTGGGCACGCAGGACCAAATGACAGAGTCCCATGTGCTGGGCTGAATCAAGACAATGCTTCAGCCTCTGCTCTGAGGGAAAACAGCCTGAGTCAGACTGTGAGGCACACTCGTTGGGTGAGGAAAGCATCTGCTTTTTGCAGGAGCTGCAGTAAGTTATATGAGAAAAGCAGCTGGGGTGGGGGTGGGAGTGGGGGGATGGGGGAGGGGGCAACACACGAACAACAGAAGCCTGGGCCAGGACAGCGACTCCTAGTCTCAGCCCCCACACTGCGCCAACCTGAAGAGATGGAGACCGTCCTGTGCGGCGAATCAGACTTTTGGGATAAAAGAAATCAGATGGAGAACGATGAATGTTTGGTGGCTGCCATAAAAGATGAAAAGAGGGAAGAATAAACAAGATCCTCATTCAGAAACTAGAAAAAATTTAAAACCCACGGAAAAATTAATATGATAGTAAACAGCAAGTGACATCACTTTAGTTGATGGGCCTGTGCCAGGTTTTTGGGTCAATTGTGGGCCCACATGAAATGCACATTAATGCAAATTATAGCATATTTATCTCCATCCCCTTCCCTCTGAATCCTTTCCATTTATTTTGGCTAAGATGTATTTATAGTATATGAAGATTAAGGAGGGAATAAAGTCAACTGAGATGTGTTCTTAAGAATCTGTTGTTACAAACGCCCCATGAGTTCTTAAGTATCAAGAATGTGGATTACTCAGTAGAGTTGCTCAAAGATTCTTCAAACATTTTCATTTTGCTATGGAAACTGCTCTACTGTGACATTCGGTGAAAGGCTTAGAAAGCTTAGCTCAAGATCTGTGTGTGTAGACACACCCTTGAGGGAGCACAAAACTTATTCCTCCACTCAAAATCTACTCCTGTCTAAGTCCCACCAACCCAGACCCCAACTCTGGGCACGTAGAATCTCTTCCCTGTGAGGTACATCTTCCTCACTACTGGGTTTCCCAATGACAGTGAGCCAGAGGGCGGAGGGTGACCTGACCTCCCACGTAGTTAAGTGTTGAGATTAGGATAAGAGCTCTGGAATGCTTACTACGGAACAAAACAAGAGCTCCTCTTAGCCAGAATGAAATACTTCACAAGTTGTTTTCATAAGCTTCTCCAGAGAGTTCCATCAAGATGTGATCAAGTATGTTTTTTTTTCCTTCTTCAAAACATTTTACGAACATTTTAGGATTCACAAATTCAAGCTAACCTCACAGAGGAAAAAATATGCATGTCATTCAGTCTTGGCCTCATTAGCCTTCCCTTCTTTATCAGGGAAAATACTTGATTGGGAATAAAGTAAAAATGAACCCTCAAAAATGAAAAGGAACACTGTAGAAAGAGTACAAATTACTGACTACTTGGGTGGTTTTAGGGCAGCTGTCTCAAGCTATGTTTTGAATTCTACACACTTAGGGGAAAAATGACAATAAGTACTACCTTTAATGTTCTTATAGTTTACAAAGATAACCTGTTTCCCAAGCATCCATGGTTCCTCTAAATCCCCAGAGACTAGTCTGTCTGGTTGATGAACTTCAGGAGCAACTATACATGCTCAAGCTGAAGCTGTATGTCTGAAACCGAGCAAAACCACTCTAGTATTGGTGGACAGTTTCTTCTTCTGCTACTCTTGTCTTTACTCAATTATTCTCAGGAAAAGTGTTTTTCCCCCTAGTTAAACATTGCTATCATAATAGTGACTGTTAGAAGAACTGCTTTTGCTTAAGGTCCCAGGCAAGGGACAAGTCTCTAAGATGTACAAATGGCAAAATGTCTCCATCTGATTTACAGATGCCAGCTGAGAAGGAAAAAAGAAAAGCAAAGCCAAGTGGGTAAAAACCCACTCTGCATACATGTGCTTCAATGAAGAGAATACATAAAAGACACTAGACAATAAGAGCAGCAATCCTGGGGTGACAGGCATAGGGATCTAAAAATCTGAGAATCATTTCTTGAAAGTCAAGTCATCCCTTCATAAGTTACATATCAGTGATCAGGTCCTACGGATAAACCGACTGTGCACTGCTGGGAACTACATATGCCACATATAAACATGCCTACTAAGGGCAGGTCAAGAAGAAATCACTCCACACACCAGGGTCTTGGCTCCAAAATAAATCCAGACCATTCATTCCTCCCCCTGAGGTGCCAGGTGAAAGGAAGGCAGACTCCAGTTTTTCCACAGGTGCCACTAAATTAGTTAAAAGAAGAAACTGGGATTCAATCTGATTATCCTCTGAAAAATACTTCATAGCTCAGGAGAAAAACTAGGAACATCCAAACAGGATCCAGATTATGATCATGAATATCTGTGTACATCTTCTAAACCAGATGAAATACTGGCATCTAGCGGTATTCTGAGCTTTGACCAATTTACACATCAGGGATCATCGTTGTTTTCTCCTAAATTTTATGTTTTAGGAGTTAGATGGTACTCTGGCCAATCTGGATTTGAGAGCAAAGTAAAACGTACGACGAGCTGAGCAATGGATGTAGAATTCAAGTGGAATCAGTGCTTCATGGGCTAAGCACAAAAAGTCTGGCAAGAAGGTCACCAGGTGTTGAATGTAGAACTTGATGGGTCATTTTTTCCCCATTTTTTTGTTGACTTTTCCCTTAAATGCTTTCATAGAAAGCCAACAGACAAGGCAAGACTTACTTTGTTCAACAGAAGCATTTAGAACAAAGAAATGACAACAACAAATTCAGGGAAAGAGGGGCCTACATTAGCTGGTCAAATGGCCTTTAAATTTGGGTTCCTATGAGGAAAAAGTTAGCCAAAAAATAATTTCACCCAAACCTTAGCCCCAAGAATTAGTGACTCTGAAGCATGTGGCCTCCAAGTGCACTTGGCATCATGGTTCTAATTGTTTCCTTACCCGCAGCTTTTCCTCTGTCTTAGTCGATTGCTTACAGTCGGGATGCCAAACGGTGGAACCTGGAAAGACACAAGGCACAGTGTGACGGAGATGGAAAGATGCCATCGTTCCGTTCTCCCGAACTGCTGAAAGTGGCTCAGATTCCTCTTTCCCATCACTGGAAACCCACGACAGCCCTGCATCCAAGTGATTTATGACACTGAAATCAACCCCAAACTTTAGGTGAATATTTTTGTCTAACCCAAGCTTGTTCTATATAAAGATCATAACTCTGGACCAGAGAGACCACTAACTGGGGACAAGATTGTTTTAATGAAAGGGATATTTAGCTTTGGTTTTCTAAAAACCGTATTATTGTCCTTCAAAAGTAACGTCTGAGTGCTTAGTATAAGCTGCATTTGATGTCAGAAATAATAAGCCATATTTACAGAACATTGAACAACAAAGCAATCTAGTTGAGAGAAAACCAAGCTAGACTGTCTATATGCAGAAGCAAAACTGACTGTTTTCACTGATGCAGTTCTACAGTCATCTACACCAACATGGGTAACTATATTAATTGTCAGGTAGGTTAAAGTTACACTATAAATCCTTTAATCTTTTAACTAGCTAAAAAGTCTTTGCTTTTCAACTAGTGGAGTGACTATTTAGATGTTATTTCCTGTTCCTGCTTCAACAGTCTCCCTTTCTGAGACTATGAAGCACTTTCATGAGTAGTCTCAGCATCACAGAATTAAGAACAACATTTGTTTCCAAAAGACAGCTCTGATCAAGAATCCACTGCCTGCTCAGGTGATTTTATATGACCAGATGTAACACATGCCATTTACATGACTATGTACCAGGCTGGTAACTGAGTCCTATGTGCATGTGAGGGTTTGTTCAGATGAAGGGTGGGGCGGAGGAAAGGAGGGAGCACTTGGAAAGACTCAAGCCACTAAAGTCGCTAAGTGGAAAGTAGTGAGCAAACGACAGAAATAGAGTCTCAGATGAACATCAGTCTTTCTACATTTCATGGTTTCAGCCTTTGTCTCTTCAAACAGTAACCTGTGTGTACTTGAAAAGTCACCAATTTAAAATAACTCGTGAACTGCTTTATACCACTGAGCTAAGGTAATACACTACATTAATAGCAAGAAAATACATTTTACATCCGAATACTTTAATTTCTATTTAGCAATCACTTCTACCTTGTTTCACTGAGGACTGGGGTAGGGGGAGAAAAGAAAAGAAAAAGGAGGAAAATCAAACAAGTAAATCGCAGACAAACATGAGACCCTTGAGCACTAACACTGGCTGGAAGGCTGACTACAAAGCACAGGAAATCTTTTAATGTGGAGAGGCGAGGGGTCAGGCCCAGGCCAGGAGAGCAGTACTTTTGCCGAGGTCCTGCAGGCGGAGCAAGAGGCGCTGTCCAACACACCCAGGGGCTGCACACAATGTCAGCATTGTTCTCTCCGGAATGGGACTCAGAGCAAACATCAGATGCTTTGGAAAATGAAACTACTCCTTCTGCAGGGATGTGCGAGAGGGAAGGCAAAGGGCAGCAAAGCACAAACCTAAAGGAGACTTGGAATGACCCCTGGAATTCTGAACACGCCTATCTCACGACGTGCGGGATCTGTGCAGTTTGAAATGGGCCCGTCTCTTCAGCTTCCGGAACCACCAGGAATGTGCAGAGAGCTGCACCCAAGCCCGAGTCTCAGGCCAGGCAGACAGACTGACATTCACTCCCATGTCTGTTTTGGGAGAGCTGTAATTAAAACACTGAGTCTAACAGCAGGCTTGGGGACATCAGGAAGAATCAATCTGCTTGTGCAGCCATATGCAAAGTGACACTTCCTACTGGCACTGCAGCTGTGTAGCCTGTTCTTGGGAAAATGTGTCTCTGAAGCCCTCATGAGACCACTGAGGCGGAGCTTGTCACTTTCACAGAGCGCTTCAACGTTCGGTGGTGTTTTTCGTCACATTTTTTCGGAGTAGTCATGCTCAAGCTGAAAGAACTAGGCTGTCAATTTATCACCTATCTAGCATTTTTAAGACAAAGTAGCAAACATGGTGATTTAACACTTGAGTCATTTTTATAGACTTTTCTTAGTTATACAAAAACAAAACAGAGCGGAGCAAAGCAAACCATTCATTGCAAATACACTTAGTGTTATGTGTAACAAGGAATGAAGAAATGACATGCAGAGACAACTGAGAGCCAGTAATTACCCAAACAACCAGCAACTGCTCTTAACAGTTCTTGCTAATTTTACTGATGAAACCTTATCTAATTAATGAGTCTTTTCCCAGCTAAAAATAGTAAAATGCTTTGCACAGATGGTGCCATTTGACTGGAAGAGAATTCACTCCTAAAGCTTTTCCAAGAAGCTTGGAATTTTGGAGGAGATAAAAACAAATCATAGTTTTACTCTAGGAACATTTCTCAAAATTATTTTCAATTAAGAAAAGTCTATGGGCTCCCTGGGAATGAGTACTTCCACGCCACCAGAAACTGCTTAATTTCTCTTTCAGGGACTTTGGGTGTGTTCTCTCTCCTTCTATTTCAGTATGAACCATGTCATTTAGTGGGATGAAATGTGTCTGTGATGTAATTCATCAAACATGAGGTTTTCTTCTTCTTGAAAGCCCAGAGAAATAGTAAGTGGAGGGACTTCAGATAATCTTTCTCATAAAATAGTAAAAAGGGAAAAGGAAATGTAGCCATCAAATAAGCAGCACTTCTAGAAATTTCTAGGAATGTGTTCTCGTTTTTGATATTTTGTTTCTCAAACATATTCCTGGAGAAAGATGGGGAGGAGAAATTGCTGATTTTCACTTATCCCTTACATTCACAGTATCAAGCTTCAAGTCTGATTCATTTTTTCCAAGCAACAACACAAGTGCAGAGCTTTCTTCAACAGCCTCAGGTGCTCACTGCCACCATGTCAATTGCTTGGCTGGTTAACACTAACTGACGATGAGGTAGCTTTTGGCCATATTTATGTTGGCTTTGGGTAGCCTCTTAGCTAATAAAATGTCTCCTTCTCTACAAACAATCCAATGAATACAGCAAGATTTCTTTCCCCAAGTACAGAAAATGTACTTTGTTCTCCAGTCCATCTTACCTTGAAGATACATTTCCTCTCCTTCTGTGAACATCTGGTTGCATCTGCTGCATCGTGCACAGCTGGGGTGATAATGTTTGTCACCTGCCTGCAAGAAAAAAAAGGCAGGGAACTTTTAGTCTACCCATTCGGTCATGGCTCAAAGACTCTTCTGGAGTTGTGCATTTAGAAGAAAAGAGAAGTCGCTGAGGAAGGAAAATAGTGACCAAACTTCCTATACCAGTAACCCTAGAAGTTAAAGGCAAACTCACTGGAACTGAAAAGGCTGGAAGACCAGCTACTCACACCCACCATGATGCGGCTGCTTTGCTTCTCAGTGTCTCTGGCCTCCATTTTTCTTTTCACCTACGCTTTCCTGGATGGTTTCCAGTTAAACACCACATGCCTGAGATGAGTTCACTTTATGTCCCAATAACGCCACTTCAAAACATGAATGCACAAATTTATGCTGGAGGCTAATGTTGGCTTGGCAGGTTCTTGCTTTCTCGGCTCAATGATCAGAAAATAATAAAATCCACTCAGCTTGCATCAAGGTAAGAAAAAACATAGTAAAGGACATAATCCACTGTTCCTGTTTCAGAAAGAGACTAAATTCTCCTTTGTGCTGCTTACATCAATCTTTTCCCAATGTCTTACATTAGTTTTCCAAAGAAGGCATTTTACTGAAGTGGCATTTCACATTCCTAAATATGACAGATGCTATCACTGTAGGTGCTGACTTTCCTGAAGCAAAGCATCACTGGACACAGGGACAATTCTCTAGGCAGGTGCCAGATCATATTAGAGTCATGCTCCAAATGCAAGCCCAGCAAAAAATGCTTTCATTTACAGCTTAGCAAAAAAAAATCTTCACTTACAAATTATCAAACGTATTCTGTAATGAAATCATTTTTATTAATCAACTATGAAAACTTTCTTTTGCACTGACCATGTGCAATGACAGTGGTGAGAAAGTTAGAAGTGGTTGCATCCTGCTTCTGAACCTGCATAAAACCACAACAGGAAGTCAGAGTCAGGTCCTGATTTCATTCTCACGCCCTTCTGTAAAAACTGTAAAAGCCCTTTAACAACTACAGCGTGAGACAGGGGTCAGCTACTTAAGATGATCAAGAGGGAAACAAATATTAAATTACTTCAATTAAAAATCTAGGAATGACACCTTTTTAGTGATGTCTGCCAGAAAATCACAGAAATGGTGCTCTTATTCTTGTCCATTTGCTGCTGCTGCTTAAAATTTTTGTGGGGGACTGGGGTGCAGGTATGAGTGCAAAGAGAAGCATGAAGTAGGTCCTGTCCTTAAGACATCTGGGGTCAAATGTGAGTAGAAGGAAGAAAGAAATTCTCAGTTCTAAGCCAGGATGGCTGAGCTAGGATGTCAGTGCTGAGGTCCAGGCTGGACAATCTCTGGATTCTTAAGGAAAATGTAAGTAAAAGAATAAAGTCTCCAGAATCTCTTGTAGTGTGTGGTGAAAAACATAGTTTATCTTATAAAAGCAGAACAGAAAGAAATTTTTTCATGCTAATTAAAGCACATTTATATTTAGTGGTAAAACATCAGAAGTGTTCTCATTGAAGACAGGAGTGAGACAAAGATGTACCCTTTCACCAATATCATTCTACATTGTTTGGGTACTAGCCTGTGTGATAAGTTAAGAAAAATAAATAAGTATAATGATCACTGATAAAAAAGCTCAAGCAAGTTGCTAGATAAAACAATTAACATTACAAAAACTATTATTTCTCATTCATTAGCATAAAAAAATGTGGTGGGTAAGCAGGTCCTCATTTGTAACAGCAACAAATAAATCCTCTAATGTAAGATCTACATAAAGAAAATTATAGAACTTAACTGATGGACATAAGAGATCTAAATAATTCTATTTCTAATAGAAACATGCAATAATATTTCTAGGTGCAAAAACTGAATAACGTAAAGATGCTGATTTATCTAAAATGGACCTACTCCTGTGGTGCTTTTACAATCAGAATGCTCACAGGCATTTGCTTTATAAACCTTGACAAATTGTATCTGTAAGTTCACATGGAAGAAAAGAAAGTACAAATAAAGACCTTTTCTTCCCAAGAAAGAGTATTCCCAAAAAAGGGAACTGTCCCTTCCTGATTTTAAAATTTATTGTAAAGCTAAAATAACGAAAGCACTTGAATACCCATATAGAAACAGAAAATAAATCAAACAAAAGAGAGGAAACAGCCACAACTACAAGAGAATTTAGTTTATCGTAAAGGTGGTAGTTCAAATGAATTGACAGAGTGGATTATTCAATAAACGGTGAGGTTAAGGGGAAATAGCTTAGGCTTAGGGTAGGGCACTTGCCTAACTATAAGCCCTGCCTGGGTTCAATTTCCAGCACAGGAAGAAAGAAAAAGAAAAAAAAAGTAAGAACAATTAGTTCTCAACATAGAGAACGATAAATCTAGATTCTTAACTCGTAACCTATATAAAAATAAATTCTAGAAAACTTAAAGTAGAAACAAAGTTAAAGTAGAAACAAAATTGTAGCAGTATTAGAAGAATATATAGAAGACCTTTAATAAACATGTGGTAGGAAAGAAAGCTTTCCTAAGCAGGGCAAAACCTAGAAACAATAAAGACGAATATCAGCCTATCTGTGCCAAACACTGCACAAAATAAAAATCTCTCGACATAAAATTAAGAGAAATAACAGAATAATCTTGCCACACATTTCAGGCAAAGAATTATTCAGAATATGTAAATAGTGTATAATGAAAAATAAGTGGCAAGATGGGCAAATGGCAATTTCCAGAGAAAATGGAGATAATCAAAAAAATAATCTGTCCAATCCTACCAGTAATCAGGGAAATACAGTTTAGAAAAATCTTTTTCCTTTCATAAAATTAGCAAAGATAAACAGAATACAAATGTGAGGAAGCTGACTTTCTCATACACTGTTGGTGCCCAAAATCATTCCTGGAAGGCAACTTGATGGTATCTATTAAAATTTAATGTGCACATAACCCTCTGACTCACAATTGCACTTCTAGGTAGCCATCCCACATACTCCCATATATGTGCCCCAGAGTATATGAATTAAGGATATTCAGTACTATTTTACTTAGAATAGCAAAGAACAAAGAAACAGAAAGCAACCCGCCAAAAGGAAGACGTTAAATGAAATACTGAATCATATGCAGCCATTAAAAATGAAGTAAATGGGCCGGGGATTTAGCTCAGTGGTTCTGCTGCCTGCCTCACAAGTGCAAGGACCCGAGTTTGATCCCCGGTACAAAAAAAAAAAAAAATTCAAAGTACCATTACAAAGAAAAACCACCAAACAGAAATACTCCTGTTCTATATCCACATTAAGTAGTGCAAACACTGCATAATATGGCTGGATTCAAATCCAGTTTCATAATCTTTAGCTTCCACATCTATGAAATGGATAATTACATTTATCTTATGGAGTTCAAGAGAAGATTATTAGGAATCTAGCCTATGTCCTGGCACCATGGTAAGTGCTTTAACCTCCTCATCAGTCCTGTAAGGCAGGCACCATCACTACTATTTATGTGCAAAGAGGCACATAATGTAGAAGTAGTGAATGTGTGTGTATGTAGGGTCCTGGAGATCAAACCCAGGGCTTTGCATATGCTAGGCAATTACTCTACCACTGAACTACTTCCCCCCCCCTGCATATTCATTTTATATATGTGCCCTGCATGGAGCAGACAGGAAGAATGTAAACCAATTAGTGTGCTGTGGTTACCTGTGAGGAGAGAGGTAGGAATGGGGAAAGAGAAACTTTCTGTATTATCTCACTCTTTTACATCAGGAATATATTTTACGTCAGTGTGCAAATAGAGAGTAAAGACCAAGAGGAAGAAGCCTATATCTCTTGGAGTCCCAGCACCTGGGCTTGAGATTTTACCCCAATCTATAGTTTTTAGACAAATCAAAAACTCTTGGGATTTCTGTTGCAGAGTAGAGGTGACAGTGGTGGTGACGGTGGTGATGATACTAATAAAAATAAACATTTTTACTGTGCATATTCTGTGACCATTACTGGTTTACATATTTCATGAACATTTGGTGAATTTTTGTCACAATCACCTCAGAAGGCTGAAACTCTTATCATCCCCACTTTTAGATGAGGTACCTGAGGCTGGAGAGGTTTAGTAACTTGCTCACGGTCACACAGTCAGAAGCGGTGGGTCTGAGTCTGGAGTAGATGTTCCTAACGAGCACCACAACTAACGGCCATACAATATTCCACTGCAGTGACTAGGTCACACTGTTCTTGGCTGAATATCAAATGGTATTTTGGAACTGGTGCAATGCACTGCACACAACAACAAAGATGATGATGGTGGGCCTAACAACTTAACAACTCTGCCCAGAGATGGCCCCAGGACCACTCTCAACAAGAAAGCTCGTGAGTGTGGTCTGGGCTACTGGTAAAAGGTTCTCTGGATGTCACCTTTTCCAAGCACAGGCACTGGGGACTAAACATGGTGAACAAGGTGTCACCCAAGAAGGATGAAAGCTACCTCAAGCTCATATGAGGCGGGGCTTTGTATACCTGAGAAATGGTATCACACTGCCCAGGACATCAGTCCTGACCCATCCACTTGCTTCAGGTGCTGCTCATGTCAGCAAATTCACATCATGTCAAGAAGTTCCGAGTCAGAGGTAGTTTCAGAGCCACCAGTGAGGCTCTCTGTTCCTGCAGCAATGCAGGCCTGAGGGGCTACAGGGCCAGGAAATCAAGGACAAGGGAGCCCCTCCTCTGCAGGGCGAGCCACCCCCTCTCTGTTTCATTTCTCCTTATCCCAGCACTGGTGATGGTTCACAGACAAACCCTGTGCACCCAGCCAGAGAAAGTACCAGAGCTGAAAACAGGTTATATGCAAACTAACCAGAAACCAGAACTAACGGAATCAGTCATTTACATTGGAGTCACTTTTAGAGGAAGGAAAAGAATTTCAGATGATAAAACGAAAGAGTAAGTAGCACCCATATAAGAAATGCTATAAACCCTATTTACTGTAGAGATTGCATACTTGTAAAGCAGCGCAGCAGTCTTGCTGTGGCAGGTAATTCTGGGAGTGTTGGTACTTGGCCCTCGGCATGCAACCTGCAACTGGGGCTATGTTGGAGTCTGAAAGGCCAGAGGAACTTCTCGAGTTCAACAGACTTGCCATCACTATTCTCCATTTTTGTACCCAGCTACTTAAAAAAACTGGGAACTTCATTTCTGCATTTTCACATATTTAAAATGTGCGTGTTAAATCAAAAGCCTACACTGTGGCTAGCATTAAACTCTATATGAACAACAAACAATTTTCTTATTAGGTGAATTTTATAAAGTACCTGCCTACACATTCAAAGTGCTAAAAATTGCTCATCTCTACTAGAGCTAGTTAAATTAGATGCTGCTGGTTACTAATACTGTTTGGGTGATCTCTAAATTGAAGAATGAACTTCAGCACACAAGCCAGAATTCTGGGGAAATGCCATCTACTCTAAGGCAAAATTTAGTGTAAGAGACCAGATTTTTGATGAACTCTATTGTCTGGAAGTTCTGAATTTCTTGTGGACATGGGGTATAAGAAGGAAGCTCCAAGATTTAGAATCAGGTTTGGGTAACATTCCCCCTGTTAGCCACAGGGCCTCAGCTATGTCACTACTTACTTTCTTCAAGCCCCAGGACCCTTATTTGAAAATGTGAAATGCTGGACTAGATAATTTCAACTTCCATTCAGCTGTAAAATTCTATGTTTCTGTGTGAAATCCCATGTCACTACATGCTCACAGAAGAGCATTAATAGAAAGCCATTTGAATATTAAAAGGACATTCTGGATGGCAAGGAGTGGAGCTTAAGCAATAACTTCTTAGTGTCTGATACCTCAGAGGAATTGTGAGATCTGGAATCAGCTCCATGCCTACTGAACAGGTGACTAGGACGACAGAAAAAAACATAATTATGGAGCCCATCCCTGGACCGATAATCCTCTGCATAATGATCTACTTAGCTCTCAAATGCAAACTGTCCTTCCAAGTTTCTCTTTCATGCCTTTCCTCTTGGTTTCCTCTACTCATGACCCCACCCCTGAGGTCAACCTTCATTCATTCATAGCTTATGCCTCTGCCCACTGTCAGAAAAGCTTTGCAGATGCTTATTAGAGGAGGCCAGGATTTAAAAACAATTGATCAAAGACCTCAAACATGTTTGTTGTGATTTCAGCTTCTTAGTAGATAAGGCCAAAAAGGAAGATAGTAAGTCACAAAAGTCTCACTGCTTGAAAGAAAAAGGCCACATGCAACATGGCCACCCACACATACCAGAGAGGCAAGGTACGCTGAACTTCAGTCAGCAGCAGACCCTGTAGGCTGAAGTTCCAGAAGGTGCCAAGCTCTGTGCCAAGGCACTCTCCCCGCGTACTTTCCGTGACTTGCCTTACAACAACCCTATAAGGTAGGTGCTATTTTACAGTCTTATTTTGCAAGCAAGGAAATGAAAACTCAGTAAGAATCACTTACCCAAAGCCCCTAGTTCTTCTAGAAGGCAGAGCTGGGTTTCAAACCCATTGATTTTACCACTCTGATAAACTGCCCCCTAAAATTCCTGAAGGAATGAATTCTCACACAGGTTTCCTGACCTACAGAACAGAAAAATCTCCTCCACAACAATTTCGCTGCAGGCGGAACACATTCGATTTCTTTCTCACACAGACCCTTGAGACATGCTAGAGTGTGGCACGGAAAGATTCCTGCAGGAAGTTGTGTTCACAGAAGTTAAACCATCAAGGTCTAGGTCTGTAGCTTTTTTGTTTTTTTGTTTTTTGAAAGATCTAACTCGATTCAGAGACAGACTGCTTTCAGGTCCCTAAGATTCTTCCAAACTCAGCTTTGACTGATTGGGATTTCAGATTAGGGACATGCAAACATTCAGAGGCTGGCCTAGTTCAGGAGTTTTCAAACTTTACTGTGCATAAGCAACACTCAAGTTTTTTTTGGTACCCGGGATCAAACTTGGGACCTTGCACTTGTGAGGCAGGCAGCGGCACCGCTGAGCTAAATCCCTGGCCCAAAACTCAAGTTTTTTAAGGAAACTTTTAAAAAAATGTCCAATAGCCCTAAGGTGGGGTCCAGAAATCAGCTTGATTTAAAAATTTTGTAAGCACTGGATTTATGCAGATCACCTTGAACTAGAAAAACAATTTGGGAGGGATCAAAACCCCAAACACGAGAGCAGATGAAGCCAGAAGGAGGTGCCGCCTCTGTGTTAAGTGGCAGGTACATGGTGGGGAGGGAGGTGTGAGTCACACACATTCCCTGTTTAGCTCTTGCAGAGAGGCAGTGCTGGGGCTGACTCAGCCTCTTTGCAACCACCGGTTTCTCCCCTTGAAGTGGGAGAGGTTTCTAATGTGACTGGACGAGCCTGATCACCTCTTCCAGGAGGCCTTTTTGTCTGATCCAGCATCAAGAACAGGCAGGATAATGAGGGTGTACCTGGGCCTGAAGCTTGGATCCTGGGCAAAGGTAAATACATCAGTCCACCCAGGCAGCTTGCACAAAGCCTGGAGGACACTACAAGTCTATGCAAAGCTAATCTGCACAGATGAGAATATCCTGCTGCCCCACTGCATTACCTACCACCCCCCACCCCACCCCACCCCCGGGGGGGGGGGACAGACCGCGGCAAACAAACGTGCTGCGTCAGAGGAAGGGTGGCAGCCTGTGTTTCTGAATAAGGATGCACAAAATAGTCAGAGAGAAATGAATCATTATCTTCTGACTCTCTGGTTCCCTCTAACCACTTGCTCAAAACTTAAGAGACAATAGCAACTCTCTTTTTTAATGGGGGTAAGGAATAAAGATACAACATAGAGCAGATGCGTGTCAGTTTCTTGAAGATGGTTACTGCTTCCTCATCTACTTCTAAGAAATTAAGTCCAAAAACTTTAAATCAGTCTTTGTCATTTAATGGTGTTACAGAAATCTTGTCTGTAAATGTATCATCCCTAAACACTGCCAGTTGCTAAGTTGATTTATAGATTCAGGGCCATCCCTTTTAAAATCTCAGAAGGATTGTATGTAGAGAGCAAGTTGATTCTGAAATTTATAAGGCAATGCAAAGAGCTAGAAAACAAAAAAGAATAGGACCTTAAACTACTTGATTTCAAACTTACAATAAAGCTATATGTAATCAAGACAATGTGGACTTGCATAAGGACAGACTTACTAACTAGTGGAACAGAAGAATGCGTCCAGAAGTAAAACCATACATTTATGATCTACTGATTTTCAATAAAGTATCAAGACAATTTGGTGAAGGTATAGTCTTTCCAATAAACGATGCCCGCAGAACTGGAAATCCGTATCCAATTAAATCCCTACCTCACCCTATACACAAAAATTAACTCCAAATGGATCATGGATCTAAACATTAAAAAACTAACCCTATAAAACTTCTAAGCAATATAGGAAAAAATCTTTATGATTTTGTTTGAGGCAATGATTTTCTAGAAATCAGACCAAGATCATTATCCACAAAAGAAAAAGCTGATAAACTGAATATCATCAAGATTAAATTCTCTTTATCTTAAAAAGACATTAAGAAAATGGAAGGATACGCCACAGACTAAGAAATAATTTTGGAAATCATATATTTAAAAATGGATCTGTATCCAGATTATATATAGAATTCTTACAACTCAGTAATAAGAAGCAAACCAACCAAACTAAAAACTGGGCAAAAGACTTAGGCTGGGGATATAGTTCAGTGGTAGAGCACTCACCTAACATGAGGTCTTGGGTTCTGTCCCTAGCACCAGCAAGAAAAAAAAAGACTTAAATAGATACTTCACCAAAGAGATATAGGGATGCCTAATAAACACAGGAAAATACTTTACATATCATTAGTCATTAGGGAAATAAAATTAAAACCACAATGGAATACCACTACACAGTAACAGCAATGGCTATAATTTAAAAGATTGACCATACCAAGTGTAGAGGAGGATGTGGGGAAAAGAGAACCCTTAGGCACTTCTGGTGGGAATGCAAAATAGCACAGCTACTGTGGAAACCTCTTTGACTTTTTCAGAAAGTTGAATGTAAATACACCATGCAACAGAGTACTTCTACCCCTAGGTATTAAACTAAAGGTACTACCCATAGATATTAAACTGAAATAAATAATATATAGCTTATATGTGTAAATTCGTAAGTGTTACTCTTAACAGCCCGAAGTGGAAACAATTCAATTGACTCTCAACAGGTGTAAAGATAAATGAAATGTAAAACAATTTAAGAAATGGGATATTCCTAAGCAAATAAAAAAGAATGGTCTTACAATGCAATGAGATCAATAAGCCTCAACAACATTACATTAAGTGAAAGAAGCGAGACACGAAAGACTACATATTGTATGGTTCCATTTATATGCAATCTCAGGAAAAGGCAAAGCTGAAGGGAGACAAAGTAGACCTGGGTGCCTGAGGATGGGAATGGGGGTAGGAGTGACTGCAAATAAGCAGGCAGCCCAGACTGATGGGAAAGTCCTCAAACCGCGTGTGGTAATGGCTGCACAACTGTATACATGTAGTAATCACATTGTGCATGTAGCAAGTACATTTTATAAATGGAATGTAAACTATTCCTCAATAAAGAGGCATGACAAAAAATCAAAACCAACAAAAATTAAAATAGGGCAAGGAGAGAGGAGGTGAAGATCTTGATCAGAAAGCTAGATAAACTCCTTTACTCACTGTCCACAATGATGATCAGGGTACACAGACGTTCATTCCCGTTTAGAGGTCCAGATTCCTCAGGGAAGCTGTTAAAAATACGGTTTCTTTTTTTCCAGAGCAAAATATATTTGCACATACAGATGGTTATATATGTACACACACATACACATATACAATATTATATTATTAGCAATTATATGAAGATTTTTGTTTATTTTTTGTGGTGCTAGGATCCAACTCAAGACCTCCGAGCTCTGCAAGAGCCCAACCTCAAAGCTATGTCCCAGCCCTAGGTGACGATTTTAAACATTTTCAAAGAGATTTTAAAAACAGTTTGCTTATCTAATCACTGTTTCTCTGTCTTCAGAAGAAATACTATTCCTTTTGGATAAGACAAGAAAGTCAACTGCAGAGAGATGAACTATCTTGCCCAAAACCATAGGAAAGGCGAAAAAAGAACCTGAATTATTGTCTTAATCTTCATATAGCTACTACTAATCTTTAGCTCACTTCATATTTTGTGACTTAACATACAATATTTCTTTTGTTTTTTGTTTTGTTTTGTTTTTGGTACCAGGGATGGAACTCGGGACCTTGCACTTGCGAGGCAGGCAGCTCAACCACTGAGCTAAATCCCCGGCCATAATATTTCTTTTCTGACCCTTTGGACTAGGTGAAATCATTCTTGTTTTACAGTGATTAGATCAGGATCAGAGGTCAAACGATTCGTTGCACTAATGTCGAGGTCACACAGCTACTAGGAAACATTCCATCGGTGGATATAAATTCCCCTGTCCTGTACACCAAGAACACCATACCACACTGTTTCTTGTTTCAGAATTCTTAGGCACCTCGGTAAATAATTCCTATATGATGTGAAAAGATCAATGATTAAGGACAGAATATTTTATTAACACATATCATGGATATTTTGCCAAACTTCAATGCAGAGCAAGTAACTACATGAAAGGCAAAATGGATCTGTGCACTTGAAATTAACCACTTCTCCTCTGGGCTCATACATCTGCTTGATTTTGTCTTCTATATCATGGCTGGGCTGCCGGCCCCAGCCCACTGTGCATTACAGAGCAGGGAGGTAGGCTTTGGAACCAAGAGATTCCAGGTTCTAAATTCTGACTTGCACATGGTGGATCCCTGGACACTTTTCTGGACTGACTTCTTCATCTGTAAGAATCTGCACAAGAAAATCTACCACGTGGTACTTTTATGAAAACTGAAATAACCAAAGTTGAGCTAGTAGCAATGCGCCAACCGGTACCCATCAAGGCAGGTGAGCTTTCTCCACTTCTCACTAGATTACAAATTCCCTTAAAGACATGGTCACACCTGTATCTTCAGAAATCTAGGAGCTCTCTTACTTTCCACATGGCAAATTCTCCACACGGCCCAGTGAATCAGTATGTCCTCAGAAATTCATCAGAAAACCGCTACATTGATTAGTAACCATTCCCTGGACAAGCATAGTGGGCAAAAGAGCAGTAGAAGATGGAAGATTGGGCCCTAGCTCTAATTTCAGAATTTTCTTGTTTCCAAATACTATTCTAAGTCCCTCGCAAATCTTGTCCATCTGACTCTCTTGCCAATACTGGGAGACAGGTATTTATGTCCATTGGAAAGATGAGGAAATAAAGCTGTGGGACAGGAAGAAATCACCCCAGGTGTTCCAGTTAGCACAGGGTGGACCCGAACCCAGGCCTGTCCGAGAGCACGGAGCCAAATGGTGAGAACCACCAGGTCCTTTCTGCAGTGCCCTCCCCTCAGCAACTTGGTTGATGTGGGACAGCCTTGATGAAATCTCCCGGGAAATGCAGATCTCCTATGTTTATTTGTCATCTTTCAACTTATTTTTTGAAGATACAAATACAAGTTTATTGTACAAAATCAAGTCTTCATATTTCACAGTTCATTAAGGGTAAAGAAAGTCTAGGTAGTTTTTTAAGCCTTTAACAAAAATCTTACTCTATCCTTTCTGCTTCCAACTATTGAAAGAGCCTTATCAAATTAAACAAAACTATAGTACAAATAATACAAGATCTTTTAAAATTCAACTATCCCAGGTGTTGTTTGTTTTTAAATGGGTCCTGTTAGGGCTATTTTAAGTTCACAACAAATTGAAAGGAAACTACAGAGTACCCATATACTCCCTGCTCACGCATAGCTTCCGCCAACATCAACAGCCCATACCTGGCTGGTAAGTTGTTAAAACTGATGACCTACATCCATACGCAAGTATCACCAAAGTCCATACTTATTGTAGGGTTCACATTCTGTGAGTCTGGACAAATTTATAATGACATATATCTACCATTATAATGTCATACAGAATTGGTTTCCCTGTTCAACCCGCCCTGTGCTCTGCTATTCACTCTCAGCACTATTTCTTGACATAGATCAACTTTATGGTATGGGATACCGTGACTCTTAGACCCTTGTAAACATCCCAGGCAGCTCCAGCCTGCCCATACTTTTCAAATGCAATTCACGCCCCCCAGAAACCCAGCCTCCTTTCTTGAGGGCAGGAACTGACAAAATAGCATGAATATAATCATCTCATTCCTTCTTCTAAATTAAGACACACAACATAGTTCAGAGGGTAACGGGATCAGAGGTGTGGTACTGAATTTCCTGGGTGTTAACTGAATTTGATGTTCCCACACAAGGTTTGTTGTGAAGCCTGTTCCCACAGCTTTTCTTTTCTTCATCAGCAAAAATGGCAGCATTGTACATATTATATCAGAACGCTCTTTTTTATAAGAAGAAAGTTGTGAGGCTTTTTTATTTTGTTTTTTTGAGGCAGAGTTTTGCTATGTAGCCTGGGCTGGCCCTCAAAGTTTTAGTCCTCCTGCCTCAACCTGCTGAGTGCTGGGACTACAGGTGTGTACCATCATTTCCAAAGAGGAGAGTCATGAAAAAACACTTTTTTCCTTCCTCCTTTGGAGAGGGAAAGTAATGTGACTTTCTCTTAAGTAAAATTCTTTATTGAAGCAAATTGCATTCTAAGGATAATGCATAAATGTACATCATAAATGTACAGCTCAATGAAATTTTATAAATGCAAACACTTTGCAACCAGCACTGAAATTAAGCATGTTATCTGTCCCCGGATATACCTGCATGCTCTCTCCAAATAACTATACAGTATCTTCTGATCACTATGTTGACTTCTAAGCCACATGCTAGTTTAGATTGTTTTGAAACAGAAGCAAATCTACCTCGTTTCTTTCACTAAACACTTTGTGAGATCATCCATGAGGCTGCATGTAGTTGTATTTCATTAACGTTCATCATTCATAGTATTTCTTTGTGTAAATATACTGTGTTTTATTTATCTATTCTATTCTTGATGGACATTTGAGTACTCAAAATTTTTGGCTGTTCCGAGTAGTGCTGCTGTGAAAACCTCTACCTGTGGTTTTTGGTGAATGATGGTCCCATTCCGCTGTCCATATATGTTGAAGGTTGTATGTGGTATATACGTGGCAAGGTTATAGGGTATCTTTAGGCTCCACTTCAGTAGCTACTGCCAAACACTTGTCCAAAGTGGATTTTGCCTTGCATTACCATTTTAATCCAGGAGGAATTTGAGGGAATTAAGTAAGAAGAATCACATTAAGAGCACTTTGGCAAATGGATCTCCAAAGTGTTTTTCTAACCTCTGTAAAGTGAGTGATCTTTTATAAAATGGGCTCTAAGCAAACGCTCTGCAGCTTAATCCCATCAGGTACTATGTCCATTATCCTAGGGCCTCCAGAGTGCCACAGAGCATTCATCAGTCCTCCCTCCAGTCTTGTCCCTCTGTTACTGGTATCTTTTGAACTGACGGAGAGACCTAGATGGAATGAAATAACCCCATATTTAATCCCTAAATTGACTTGAAAGCAGCAAGCAATGGATGACATTGCTGGGGTCACTTTGCACTAGTGTTGCCTTTAAGTCTTACGGCTTCTTCTAGTTAGGACCCAGGCCCACTGGAAACAGTAAAAAAAACAACAACTGGGTTTGGAAGTTTGAGGACTTTAGTGGTTTCTGTAAGATCTAATTTTTCCTCTCCTGACTGAGTTTTGGCATTCATTTCCTTATCAATTATTAATAATATCTTTTGCATCTATTCTGTAGGTGAATGTTTGGAAAGTATGTTCATATTTACTTCATCCAATACTTTGCGAGGTATCCTACTATTATTATGCCCATTTACAAGCTGAGAAGAAAAGTCTCCAAAGTTATGGATCCGGTGTTCAAATCTACGGGTTTTTATTACTTCATTCTCCACTTCTTCCATATCCTGCTACATGTCAAGGCTAAGAAGAACTAGATGTGATTTTGGCAGCTTAAAAATAATAAGCATTCTAGATTCTTCTTCCATAATTATCATGACAGCACAGAAGCTAACCATCCAGGTAAGAGCCAATGGATTTTTATAAGTTCATCTCTTGAAAAATAGTAACTCACTTGGGGTGATCATGTTAAACTGTTGACAAGCAAAAGACCCTACGCCCTAGGGTCTCCAGAGGAGCGGGTCAATTGGTTCGCTTTAGATTTGTTATAAGGCCATGCTAATATCTGTAGGTCCAATGTGAGGAACAATAAAAGGGTAGAGGGGTGAGCAATCTGTTAGGCTGGACCCTGTACTAATCTTATGGAAGGACTAGATATCTTCTTTATGCTCCCCAGTCCTATGCACTTTCTGAAAAGACCTTGTTCTACTGTATATTCAATAATGTTAAAAGGCTCTCAAAGTATTGGTTCTCCCTAGCTTATAACATTACAGGGTAGACAGAGGGATAGAGGTCTTGTCAATTATTTATAAATTCGCTTCAAATAATTTTGTAAATAGGTTGCAAAACACCAGATGACTCCTAGCCACTTTCTTTCCAAATACTTTAAAATCTGAAAAGAAATTTTAAAGGAGTCTTTTCAGGATATTGGATCAATGAAGGGGAGACTTGAAATCCAACAAAATGTTAGTGTGAACACCGAGTATGGTATCAAGATGGCTACTGAGGCTCTGCATGTGGTAAAAAACATTAGCATAGTTCCAGGGAAGGAAGGATGAGAAATTCACCATGCTCATAGCTTCATATGACTCAGATGCTACCCTTCCACTCAAGGTCAAAGTTTTCATATCCTTGTTTTTCTTAATACCAGAAGACAAATGCTTGCCTTTAAATTCCACATTCTTGAAATTTAACTCCAAATGGATAATTTTTGTCTCTTGTGCAAGGGCAAGTGCTTCAGGTTTCTTGTTACTCCTGATCTCATTCCGGGTCTCCTCTCTAACACAAGAGCATGCTGGAGTCAGGGCTGCGCAGTCATGGCACTCCAAAGGAGCTCTTTTATGCCAGCTGCGCCAGGCAGTCAGTAAGTGCACACTTCTCACTGGCCAAATGGTACGATTAGGTGCATTTGGTGGGAGGAGGGGTCAGAAGGTGTACTTCGTACCAGGTAAGGAGACAAGTGCCCTTTAATATTTCAATCATAGCTGTATAAATTGGAGCAAACATGCCACAATAAAAAAAACCTAAACCTGTTATAGAATACACAGCAAACGGTTAGCCCATTTCAGTGTAACAGTGAGGTTAAATTCCAGTTTGTCAACTGCTTTTCTTCATCAAGCTGCTATCTCTAAAGCACATTCCAGCTCCGGATAGCTATTCTTCCCCAAGGAATTACAAATATTTCCCCACTGCACCACACCCTGCCCTTTTTCCTTCCTCTGTATATCTATTCTACAATAAATCTCAAGGAACTTCACAGGAGTTGGGTCACACAGAGCTCTGCACATGGTTGGTGCCCTGGCTATGGAGTCTTAGGTGACCCTTTACAAGGTATTTCCACTAAGAATCATTCCTCTGAGTTAGGAAGACTGTTTTACAGATGGTTCAGCTCTGAGCTGCCCATCAGCCCCTATCAGACTAAAAATATTTTTTTTTCCCTAGGGTTAGAGGAGCCTTCAGGGTGGGAACCAATACTGGGGCAGTCAGAAAAACACAGCTTGCTTTTAAAAACATCCTTGTCTGATTTCCTCTTCCATTGTGGCTGGACTTCATCCCCTTCGACAAACAACTTTGCCTGAGGCCTGGAACCCCCCAGCACAGATTCCAGGGTCTCACCAGGAGCAGCAGGAAGGAGTGCCTCTCACAGTTACTGCCAGTGCCAAAGCCCAAAGAAAGAAAAAACACGAACTGAAAAATAAACCTGGAGAAGGAAGGAAGATGTGTGATAGGGTTCAGGACTCCCAAGCTTGGCAGTATCCCAAGCGAGAGTACATTTAAGGCAAAGTACACACCTTTAGATGACAACCAAAGCATTTCTTTAATCCTACAAAAAAAGGGACCTGGGATTCACATTCCAGACTTCTGCATGCTGGGTGGGTGTCTGCCCTGCCTTGAGCCTCTGGATTCCTCTGGAAGGGCAGCCCTCAGGGCCTGCAGCCAGGAGAAGCACTGCACACTGGGTAGTTCGGTGGCCCATCCCACACCACTACACCAGGCTCCAGCCACAATGCGGGACAGGAGGACCTGCCAGAGGGGAATCGGTGTCCTTCGCACTGCTCGATGCTGAGCCCCGGACGGCAGCACAAGCCACATATATCAACTCTGGCTTTGTGAGCTCTGGGTTCCCCCCCTTTTGTGTGGTGACATAGCTCTGTAACCTTCCAAATGTTGGACAGCAGCTGAAGGGTAGGGAAGGTCTGCACCGTGCCTTCAGGAAGCAGAGCCCCCTGAGCTCCAAGGCCAGGCCAAGGCCAAACATGCAAAACTGGGGCAAAGCCAGACGGCCCCAGCCCCATGACACAAAGATGGAAGAGCTCAGCTAAAGCAGCCCCTTGGGACACAAAGGCAGGGGACCTCTCTTGGGTCGGTCCTGCTCCCCACAGCCCAGCAGCCTGTATTCAAGAGACCCTTTACCAAGCTGTAACACTGGGCTTTGTTGCACCTCAGAATGTAACAAATTCTCTTTCTACAGGAGATCAAGATGTCACAAATACAGACCACTACAGGGCATGGTAAGGTGAAGGAAGAGCCCTCAGCACTCAGGAGCCCAAGAGGTTGTCATCAGGCCATGCAGGTCCTAACTCATGAGACTCTGGCCTGGCCACTTTTTCCACTTCTCAGTCTCCTTATTGGGGGGTGGGGGTGGTGGTGAAGCAGTTGAACTAAAGCAAAATTTAAAAAAAAAAAAGTCTCCCAGACCTTAAGCAATTCCCTCTCAGTTTTCTCCCCTCCCTATGGCTATTGTTTCTTCTTCTATTACAAATAAAATTAGTAACTTTGTTCCTATAAGTAAGGTTTTATGACTCCTCACTTCCATAGATCCTGGGTTTTTTTCCCACCAAAATATGCTAAGTAACAAAACTGTCACTACTTGATTCACTGCCTTGCCTTGCTTCCAGAAACCCACTTGACCACCCACTAGTTTCTCGTCACTAGTAAACCGATCTCTTGGACCACATATATAAAACTACAGCCTTTTCTTTGTTTGGGGCTTAGCCTTTGGATGCAAATCCATTGAGCCAGTGGACACCTAAATAAATCCTCCTGTTTCACCCATTGGTCTTTCCGGTCTCTTAAATTCTGCAAGAGAACTACAGGTCTGTTAGGAAAGCTTCTAGTTCCAAAATCCTACATTCCTATGAAATAATAAAAACAGGGTAAAAGAAATTAACTGATATCTAACCATTATTAAAACAAAGAAGAATAAAATGTGAATGGGTAGAACATCTTTTGTGGCAGTTGCTATAAATTAAATAACCTTATACAATAGGAAAGTGTACATTGTGACCACAAAGATTAAACATTGTGCCCGAGTGACAATTAATTGAAAATTGTACAAAGAGATGACTGTAGCAACAGTTAGTATTTGCACTGTGCTTTTCGGTTAATAAAGTACTTTCGTGTCTCTTTCCTCCGGGAAATCATTCCTGCTCGATGGGACAGAAATATCAAGTACTATTGTTGTTCTCATTTCATAAAAGAGCACAGCAAGGCTCACAGAGCTGTCTTCAGCATATTTATTATGGATTGCAGGCATAAGCTAATTTAAATAAAAGGGAAAAATTAAAAAATTTTTTCTATATACTTGGATGCAGTCGTTAACCACTGTACACAAGCACACGTTTAGAAATGCGTTATAGTTTGAACATTACTTCATTGAGAAGGCAGAAAGGTCAATGGTTACAGTTTTAGCTAAAAATCTATGGTCTGAAAAATAATAATTAAAAAAACATATAAGCCAGGCATAGCGATGTTCATTTATAATTTCAGAATGTGGGAAGCTGATGCAGGAGGGTCATGAGTTCAAGGCCAGCATGGGCTATAGAGAGAGACTCTCACAAAACAGAACCACAATTTAATTCTGCAATAGGATTCTACTTCCCTATTGTACTTAAAAAAAATAAACTATTAATTCTTTGTGAAAAAAATGATTGTGAAGATACAAGGAAAAGAAATTCTGATGGAGGATACTGAGAACTTGGGAACAGGAGGAAAAGACAATGATAAACTGCAAACCTTGGAGACACAACAGCTTTACAACCAGGGCCACTTAATTACATTCAGAAAGTGTGGCAAGGACACAGCCGGGTAAGGACAGTGGGAGAAAGGTGCTCTCAGAACACAAGTCAGAAGCTGCGCTGGCAGTCACCGAGGTGCTAGACAACGTTCTCTGTGGCTGTCAGTGTCCCTGAGCAGTCACAGCACATCTCGCATTTGCTGAGGTGACCAAGGAGCTGGGCTTCCCCCCGTCACACTGATTGTTCTCCAAGCTCCATCAATGCTTCATCAATGCTTCCTCTTGATATCCTTCTCCATCTTTTCAACTCAAGTTCCGGGGTCACTATTTAGGCTCAGCTTGGCTCATGCTTGCTCCACAAGCAACAGCACCTGGCTCCTCTCTTCCTCCCTAAGGGATGGGTTTGTACAACCAGGTTAATTTTTATTAAATACCAGGTGGGTCACAGTATTCTCTGGATGAGAAGACCCTCATGTCTTCCCATTGCCTACTGAAGAAAGTTAAACTTCATGACCATGGTGTTCAACAGCTCCTGCAAGCTGGGTTCGGGATGCCCATCCTCAGTAGCGACACACCTTGTGCAGACCGTGGTCACTGAGGGGGGCTCTGCTCAGCCTCAAATACATCAACATGTCTGTGTTCTCACATCTTGAATTTGCCAAGTCAAGGTACTCTCAAACCACTCTATGCATCAGAGTCAACGGGTAATTGTTTCCAAATTATAGTTGCCTGTGGTACCTCTAAGAGTTAGAGGAAGTCTGTGAAGGGACTGGGTGGCACACTTTTTAGGAATCTCTCCAAGTAATTCCAAGACGCAGCCTTGGTTGCAAACTTCTAGACTGGAATGAGCCTTTTCCATCTCCCCCAGACTTAGGCATTCCCTTTGATTTACTTCTTGACAGGAATGTTAATTTTCATATATTTATACAAAGTACACACAATTTATATAATACAAAAAAAATTATAAGTGGTGGCTATTTATGATGTTCCCCCATTAGACTTTAACTTCTTGGGAACAGGATACTGGCTTACTCATTTTTTGCATTTCCAGAGCCCAGTGGGTTGTTTAGATTTTTTTTGTATAAAAATAGTCAATTTCATATAATAAAATACCTATGCTCCAGGCTTAATTCAAATGCTATCTTTTCTAGGGTATCTCTTATCAATCTCAGCAGGACGTGTTTTCTCCCTCCTCTGTGCTCCTGTAACACTTATTTATTCCATTGATATATTACAGAACTTACAGCTATTTGTTTAATGACTTCCACTAAATTTTAAGTTCCATTAAGGCAGGGATTATGCCTTTTTATAATTGTGAAACTATACAATCAGATATCATAGTAAGCAAATGAAATGTTAAATTCTTATTTAAAGAATGAATTACACATCAAATTACTATGCCAAAAATCTGCAAGTACATTGCTGAGAAAAATTCTAACACCGCAAAGCAACAGCAGAACAAAAACTTAAGAGCAAACTATATTGCCGAACCCACATTGGGATTTTATTCTACTCTAAGCTGCTTTCCTGTTTACAGTTCTTTATATACCCCTCTCGCCTCTTTCTAGAATAGTCTCATTTCCCGTAATTTTGCTCCCAGTGTGTTTCTTGGCAGAGAGTAACTCTAATTCTTTTCATATGAAGCAAACGGGTCACCTGTAGTGAATACTCCCAGCTCCCAGCAGAAAGACCAACTGTCTGTATTCTTTAGTTTTCCCTTTCAGCTGCTCAGAGCATTACACAGTTGAAATATTTCCCTTTCCTGCTGGACCCAGCAGGTTTCCCTGTGCCATCCTCTAAAACCCGAAAACATTGGCATCACTTTCTTATCATCAAACAGTCTCGGGTGGGCAGATGCTCTCTCAGCATCTTCCTGGAGCACAAAAGCCTGGACAATCCCCCTCCAAGACAAGTTGGTTTCCTTCTGTCCAATTAGGGCAGCAGAGCCCAGACCTCTTCCTTGCGGCAGGCCAGCCACGCTGAGCACAAGATGATTCAGGTGAACTCCCTGGGGTGGAGAAAGCTACTTATTTCTAAAGTAATGAGTCTATTAAAGGCAGGAGCCTGAACAAAGTGATCTTTTCTCTAGTGTATGAAGAGGGCCAAAATCAGTGATCTAGGGAAAAGAAAATGTGTTAAAATTCAATGCAACGTACATTCTGAATAACTTAAGTGTCACTGACATGCTGAGTATTTTTCTGGACCAGGGGCCTGCCTAGAAGCCAGAGCCTCGTCCATATTTCAACAAATACTGTGCAATAAGCATCTGCTGCATGAAAGAGCCCGTCTTTGGGTGAAGAGATGGGACATTGGTTGTGATTCAGGGGTCAAGGAGAGACTTTATGGAGGATGGGATCAGTAAAGTGAAATTAGAAAGACAACAGAATGTCAACTTTATGACTGTATATACCAAAACCCAAGGATTTTTTCCCCTGTCACTCACTTTACAGTCAGGAAGATATCCACACGCACCATTCCATTTACCCTCCCTTTTCCCAGAAAACCAAACCAAACTCACAAAGCCTAACCTTTGGAGGAACTTACCAGATATTTCATCTAAAATTACTTTTCTATATAATTTTTTTAGGTACAGTGATCAGCTGAAACGGATTCCCAAAACTTCTCTCTTGGACATTTAACTGATAAATGTGATGAATTTAGACAGAAAAAAAAAATGAAAGAAGGGACAGCAAAGAGAGAAATATACTTGTTCTTCATTGTGGAAATGCAGCTATCTCAGGAGAAAAATGTCATTCAGATGCCCCCCAACATATGCTATCATGGCTCAGAACAAGAAGAAAATAGCTTTATTTCAGTAATAGTATCTTACCATCTCCTAAATCAAGAGAAATAACTATCACAAAAAGAAAACAACAACAAAAAAAGAAAGATGGAAAGAAAGAAAAGGAACACCCATTGGCAGGCAGCATCCGGCAGTAATGATTTCACACTCAATTTCACCCCAAGCTGGTTTATACTACATTGTGGCGATTCCATTAAGTTGACATGTTTCAGCTCACCCTTCCTAACCTGTAGTAAATGACCTGCAATAAAAGCCCAACTTGGTCTGCATGCTGGTGTATTCGGGGTAACGTGAACTCCAAATCCCTCATTAATTCTTGTGGCTGGTAAAGCAAAGGCTATCCCTCATTAACCAGGAATAAAAGAATTGCTAAATGAGTTTTTGGTATTCCCTCTCTAGCTTAGAGCTGGCAGACATTAATAATCTATTTTTTCATGACAAGTGATGAACCAAGAAATATGTCCCTTGTCAGACAGAGACAGAGACAGAGAGAGAGAGAGAGTGAGAGAGAGAGACAGGGAGAAAGAGACAGACAGACAGACAATTTCCAAGACAGAGACACTCATGAAAACATCACTGCAGGCCTGAAAAGTTCTCACACGGTGCCATCACCCAAGTGACTATAGCCAGCAACACATGGCCTGTGCTGTGTATTTTCGGATCATCTGTAAATTAGCTATCTTGGGTATCTTTCCCTATGCTGTGCACAATAGAGTGTAAGAATAAAAAAAATTTCCGGAATCAGCTAGAGGTAAATATAATTAAGAAATGAAATAAGTATTTTGAATTGAGCTGTTTTGATAATCTTTGCAGTCACTCCCCTGAATTAATCTTTAGAGTTGAAGTCACACAGCGCCTTTTCTCAAAGTATGTGAAAACACATATAAAAAGGCATTTGAAGGACAAGCAACAGGCTTCCACAGGCACCTACCAACATTTAAGAATGTTGCCACACTACTGTGTTCCCGTCTAGAAGTTTAGAAGCTTCAATTTGAAAATGAAAATAGACAAAAAATGCCTCTCAGTGAGATCAACCCATCGTGGGATCCTTAGCAGTTAAAGATTAAATTGCTGATCACCATGAGCTTCTCCCTGAAGGCAAACACACTGGCCTTTTAGAGGAATGAGAAATATGATCAAACTTCTGAGGGCATCGCCCAGAACTTGAAAGTGGTTCAGTCCAGGTTAATGTAGCAGGGGATGGGAAGGGAGGAGCCTGGACTTAAAAATCACATGAAAGAGAGTCAAGGCAAGGGCAAAGTAACATGCAACCGCAATGCTCCATTCAAATAGGCAAGTATGTTCTGGCTACTCTAAGCTCACTATTTCCTCACTGGTCAGGTCAAAGATTCTTTCCTTCATTCATTTTTTGGTGCTACTGGGGATTGAACCCAAGCAGCACTGAGCTACATTTCCAGCCCATTTTGAG
Organism: Heterocephalus glaber; assembly: GCF_000247695.1. The sequence continues at coordinate 32,094,514 of NW_004624737.1, read as the reverse complement.
ACAGGCTCTTGCTAAGTTGCCCAGGCTGGCCTTGAACTTGTGATCCTCCTGCCTCAGCTTCCCTAGTAGCTGGGATTACAAGTGTGTGCCACTATACTCTGGCTAAGGATGCCCTGTTTTTATGGAGGAGTTCCACCTTCTCCTAACTCCAGAACCACAAGCTGCCATTCCCTCCCATCACCCATGCCCTGTCCCTAGCCATAGATGATATTTCAAGGGACTCTTTCCAGGACCTCCTGACATGAGCTGGGAGTAAAAGAATCCTTTTCACTGTGGGACAGGAGCCCTGAGCTGCTGCAGTCTTGCCTTTCTGACCCACAGGAACTCTGTGAGTGTGAATGATATAGGAAGATAAGCCAGCAGATCTGAGAACACACTAATGACATCTGAGGTCCTGTCCCCTCCAGCAGCTTGGTCATGTGAGCTACTTTATGCTTCAGCTGAGGCTATGGGCTATGTGCCCCCAAAAGGTATGCTGAAGTCCTAACCCCAATCCCTCAAGTATGACCTTATTTGGAAGCAGTCGTTGCAGATGTAGTAATTAGTTAGGGTGAGCTCACCCTGGAGTGGGTTGGGCCACTAATCCAACATGACTGGTGTCCTTAGAAGAATCTGAGAGGGAGGGAGACAGACAAGGAGAGAGCCCCGCCCAAAGAGAAGGCTGTGGTTGCAGTTACGTTGCCACAGGCCAAGGAGCACCTAGGGCCACCAGAAACTGGGGGAGGAGAGAATGGCTCCTCCTCCAGGAGTCTTGGAGAGACTGTGGCCCTGCCAATGTCTTGATTTCAGACTTCTGGCCTCCGGGATTGTTGGAAAATAAATCCTGTCAGCCCTAAGAAACTCATACACCTGGTGTGAGGTGTCTGTCACTTATGACCAACGACACTGTAAGAACTTGAAGTGAGCAGATCTCACTCTTCGGTTTCAAAAATTACAAACATCTTTCATCCAGATTCCTTGTTCAAAACAAATAAGAGCTGTGTCCTCAAACAATTAGCAACAGGTCACATGCCCAGCCACAATCCTTTATTTTTGCATTAAACAACTTTCTCCTGAGAAATTATACAAATAAAAGCAGTGGTTACCCTGACCCTACGTGGATTCAGGCAAACTTGGAAACTCTGACACTCAACAACTGACACAGGTTAACTCCAGGAAGGGCCACCACACAACTAGCTGGAAACTCCCAAGGATTACATATGAAAGATTTCCCTTCCCGTGGTTTTCTCTTCAATTCAAATATCAGACATGCAAAGACTCTTCTCACTAGCACTGCATTTTGCAGAACTCAGGAAAAAAATTCCTAGAAGCCTTGCCGTTCTGGCTGGTGCTTTTCTGTGATTGACCTCAGACTGGTAAATAACCAAGACCAGATGTCATTCCTAGGCTGTTGGTTTTTTCCTCAAAGAGCAGGGCTGCTTACCAGGACAAGAATAAGGCTTTGCCCTTTTTCTCGTTAGGGCAGGGAAAATTTGAGAGGCAAAGAGTGCTCTGACTTTTAGACAAAGGGCATGGGGCGAGCTGAACAGTGTCCCCCAAAGGCATGCACACACTCCTTAGCAGAAGTAAGCAAGGTGGATCCTGAACACAGCTGCAAATCCTCAAGAGAGAAGGGAAAGCAGAGTCAGAGACGCAGCTGGGCCTGTGTGGAGATGGAGGAAGAGATCTCAGTGATGTCCTCAAGCCTAGTGACTCCAAGGCCCTCTGGCCACTGCTGCAAGCTGGGAGGAAGCACAGGGCAGATTCCCCTCAGAGCCTGTGGGAGGAACCAACCTGACAGCACCTTGATTTCAAACTTCCAGTCCCCACGCCTATGAGAGAATACATTTCTGCCGTTTGAAGCTACCAAGTTCCTGGTAATTTGTCATGACAACCCCAGAATATGGCAATGCAAGGCATCACTGACAACACAGACCTAAAGGGCAGCGTATGCAGTGATCTGTCCTTTTGTATTTGGCACTGTTTCTTGGTGTGAGGTACAGAGTGATCCCACTGTGTGGCAATTAAGAAGAATGTTATTATCTATAAGAACCAATCCTGAGTCACTGCTAAAGGAAGAAAACTGCAGAACAACCTGCACAATCTGCTCCTATTTATGCAAAACAGAAGAGATTCCTTCCATCAGGTATCTGCCCAGGAAGCAGGAGAAATGCAAAATAAAGAACCACACATCCTACATGACAGAATGTATCTGACCAAACTTCGTATTTGCAAACACTACTTCTCTGATGGTAGAAGCCACCTCTGGGAATAGGATCAGGGAGAGAAAGGAGGAGGTTTACTTTTCACCTAATACCGGAGATGGCCAATTGCAGCCCATGGACCAAATGTGGCTGGCTGGCCATTTTTGTCAGCACACAGCCATGTCTGTTCATTTCTATGGTGTCTGTGGCAGCTTCAGCCCTGCAGTAGCTGACAGTTGACAACATCGCCTGCAGAGCTGAAAATCTTTAGTATGCGGCCCTTTACAGAGAGAGCTTTCTTCCCTGCCTTATGTGATTCTATACCACGCACTTATTGGCTTATTCATTTATTTACAATTATGTTATTTAAAAGAAAACCTCAACTTTTTGAAGCTGTCTTCTTACACAGTAGCAGCAGATCCCTGAACAGTCACTGACCAAGTGGAAATGCTAGCATTTTCAGGATGAGAGAGGAAAAGATCTAATGGCCTAAGAAAGGGAAGGTGCTTGAAAATAAAGAGTGTGAAACATATATTGGTACTGGGAATCGAACTCGGGTCCTTGAGCTTGCACAGCAGGCAGCGAAACCGCTGAGCTAAATCCCCGGCCCCCAAAAGGCTTTTGGAGAGAGCTGTGTGTCTTTGTACAACAGGCTGACATACAGTTAAAGGAGCTGCTTGAGGAGGCAGGAAGGGGAGAGAGCAGCTCTGGACTGCTCTGAGGTCTACTTTTGGCTCACTGACCAATGGACTGGTCTTGGAAAACCAACTGTGATTTCTGGGTCTCAGCGTCCTTGACTCTCAGAGGGTCAGACTACAGAGAATCCTTGAGAATCTATGGATATTTCTGGAAGTCTTGAGCAGGAATCACCTTGAACACAGGAAAGGATGTAAAGAAGAGATCTGGGTTGGTACAAGGCCAGGTCAGGGAACACCTAAATCACAGCCTATTTAGTGAGTGTGGATTAAGCAAGGCCTCTGAATGGGGCAGTATGAGTGAACAACAAGTTAATCAGAGAGTGCTTTCTAATATTCTCTTCACACTGTCAGCTAAATTGCAAACCACAATGCATATTTATCAGTGAGTACATCCAAGACAAAGAAAGTCCCATTTTTGGCTTTTTGATACAACTTCTCAAATGGCATCACTGGCTGTGTTGAATGTACTCACTAACAAGTATCTCACTGAGGGATGGTTAAAGGGTTAAGTGGTTTGTGTTATTTGTGATGGATAGAGAAGCTGGATGACACGTCAGCATTCACCGGCAGATCCTCCATGCACGCCTGGACTGAGCACTCCTCCCTGGTCACGTCCCAGTGCTGGAGGCATTTTGAGCACTTTTTTTTTGACATCTACAAATAACAGCACATGAGCCCCACCTTCCTGCTTATCACACCTCGAATCCAGGACAAAAGGAACCAGCTAGGTTAGCCCCAAACTTGGGTGAAACTTGATTAGGTGCCAAGGAAAGCTTAGACGGACCAGCCTGACAAGGTGGCTGCTTCTGTCTTGTTAGAATTCCCATCAGGACTTGTGTGCTGGAAAATCCGAGCTGTTAGACAATGAGGGACTTGTACTGTCAAGCAGTGTAAACTGTGAGCTGGCTCATCACAGAGGACACCCCCCCCAGACACAAACCCCTGGGTACACCCACAGTAAACAACACCCTCTTCAACGCTACATGATGATACACATTTCAATTATCTGCAAATTGGATCCATGGAGCCAGAGCTCCAAGCCAGTTTAGAGCATTACATTCATATGTTGGCAACAGTTGCTAATCTTGACTGTGTAACTCAGTAATGGACCACAATAGGTTCAAACAAATCACAAGGACTGGTATCCAGGAGAGCAGGCCATGAGTAACACTGGGTTATATTAAAAACACAAGGACACAGAAATAAAAGGCTAGCTTGTTGTCCTTAGAGATGTCACTGGATTACAAGCTCAGAAGTTCTTCTTTTATATAATGTTTATTCATAACGTTTACATTGTACTACTGTATTACAAATAGTATAAGCTCAAATACTAAGAGAAGGGCTGCAAAGTCTGCAGTTTCATTTACTTGGGAAAAGTCTGTAGGAGACCTGTGGGTCGGGCACCAGGCCCCCGAAGAGGAGGACAGAAAGACTACTGAGTGTGGGCTTTGAAGCAGACAAGCTGGATTCAAACCCTAGTCCTGCCAGAATCATCTGTCTGCTTTCAGAGAAGCTGCTCTGGGCCTGTTTATTTATCTGCAAAACAAAGATGAGAGCAACACTTGGAACACAGAATTGGTACGAGGACTCTAATGACACATGTCTATAAAGTACTATGGTAATAAGAGTGAAACAATGCCTATCGCCATCACTACCCTTTCTAACATATTCCTGTCCTCAGGGACTTCCCATGCAGGTCTGTGAACCAGTGACTACACTGGGATTAAACGACCGTGTAATGTACAAAGGCAGTGGGTGGAGGCAGAAGAGTATCCAAAGACTATCTTGGGGGGTCAGGGAGACATCACTGAGGAGAGGGACCTGGTGGAATTTAAAGGAAGGTAAGAGTTTGCTGGGACATCAGTCCATTCCTCCCGCCTCCCGCCTCCCTCCCAAGTCACCTATCCATCCATGCAGTTTAATTGTTGGCACCAGGGAAATGCCTGTCACAAGCTTACCTTCTTCAACAAGGACAGACAACAGGCATGTATGTGAACACACGAATTACAGACAGTGGGGGAAAACAGGAAGAAAGCAGGAGAGAGCCAGGGACAGAGATGACCTGGGGGTTGGGCAGGTGGAAGCAGCGTCAGGTAGATGATCAGGTCGGGAGGAATGAGGAGCACGCAGAGATCTGGGGGAAGAATGTTCAGGCAGAGGAACAGCAACTACAAAGGCTTAAAATGGAAAGAACACGCACCTGAGGGACAGGAAAAAAGCCAACAGGGCAGGAATGAACAAAAGGGAGACAAGTAAGTGAAGAGGAATCCAAGCACAGAGGGCTGTAGGAGCCACGATATAGGATTTTGATAGGTTCTTACAATTCTGAGGTTTAAAGGCAAAACAAAAACCTAGTCAAGCACATTTTTCCTCTTACGCTTTAAAACTCTTTGCAAAACACCAAGGAAACCTGGAAATCTACACCTCTGTCCCCTTTGTGCCCTAAACTTTGTTATGTAAGAACCAATATCTTTAATCTGTTGCCAGACCAGATACATTTGGCATCCTCAACAAGCTGCCAAAACAAGGCAGAAAGCTGGCTCTGACTCTGTTAGAGGATGTTCTAAGCTTTGCAAAACACATTTCTCTACTTTTCAAGTATGTTTATTTGGACAAGGTATACGGATGTAAGCATGGATGCAAGGAGCCAGCTGCACAGAACCAAAACAGCCTAAGAAAACTATTATTTAGGAGTATGGAGAGATAAAAGGAGTTTTAAGCATAAGCCATCTTTCTGCTTCATCTAACGTTTATGAGCAAAAAAATGGCCTCAATATGAACTAGCAGTGCTGAGGAGGACCGGAACGCGTATTTGCTAAAAACATTCCAGGCTGGGTGAACAATCAGAGGCAGGGTTTGCATCCTGTCATTAGAGGTCCCTCTCCCAGGGCTACACCCAAAGCCTCTGCCGCTCAGGCCCAGGGAAGATGGGAAACCCAGGGAAACCCTGAACATGCTGCCAGCTTCACTTGCTTTTTAGCTGACTGTAAAATTAAAATCACTGATTTTGGAAATGTATTACTGGTCTCCCACTAGCCCTGCTGTAGGTGGTTGTGACCTACGGGTTATGATGATGACAGTTTACGAAGGTTACCTCCTAGCGACCTAAAGACTATTTCTGTCGAAACCACCAACTCCTCCTTTGGGGCTGCACAGGCATCTGATGGTGACATTTTGATGTCAGGAGACCAACAACTGCTCTCAGATCAGGATAATACCTGCCATCCTCTGAACAGTGTCCTACAAAGAGCCCCGCAGTTTGACTACACACCACAGACCACTGATTGCTTCCAATCACATTTCCCCACACTTCAAATCACTCTGCTTCTTTATCGCCTAAGTCTCCCCTAACCCCGTCCTCGGGGAGACAGCTCTCAGCCTTAGTCTTTCTGTGCTAGGCTGCCTTGTGAATAAACTTTCTCTTTTGCAAAACTTGGGTGTGTCTGTGATCCGCATGCCATGCAGCCAGGGAAATAGGTCTGGTTCAGTAATGACCTGAGCTCTGTTTGTAAACTGAGGTAGGAGACTGAGATGGTCTCCAGCTTCCTTACCTCTCACTACAGTATTTTTTACATCCCACGTGGAACTTCTGAGTTCGAGTCTCTGTCCCAACTGCAAGCTCCAAGTCCTAACTCCTGATGCAGGAAACATGGGGCCGTCGGTACAGTGCCACTCTGACGCCTCGCATAAAACTTCTCACCCCTGAGGCTCTGCAGGACACACAGCCAGGCTACACAAGAGGTCTGTTCACTGCTGATCACAAGCTCTTTCTTTTGGCTGAGTAATTTTCTTAAAAACAAGGAGGCTGTGAACACTTCACCACTGGGTCAGGTTCTATGGTCAGTGCACTATTTATCTTACTATTTATTTATCTCGAGAGAAAGTGTTACCCTGCGGGGCTTTAAAGAACAGCAGAAATTCAATGAAGAAAGATGTATAGAGCTTTCCTCTCTCCCAGATTCTATCACCCACAGGCGCACATTTCCTGCATCCTTAAAAATTTACTGGCAGCCTCTTAAATATTAAAACATGCCTGGATGGGAACTGGTTTGTCCTCTTGAGAAAAAAATACAGGACAGACAACGTGCACAGGACACGGGTTATAGATAATGGGGTTCAGAAAACAGTACCACATGGCATGACACTTTGGGCATCCCGAATACTTTAAACTAAAGGATCCTGGGAGGCCTCAGAACTGAAGTCTCTCTGACTGAAGTCTCCTGCCCTCCCACTCTCCCAAAGTACTAGTGATAGAAACTAGTACTTCTCTTCCCCTAAGCAAGCCATGAAACTGAGAAATACTACTCTCATCTTCCTTTGTTCTTTTGTGTAAGAGCTGGCCATAAAGAAGTTCTCTGACCTATTCTGTCTGATAGTAGGTTCCAGAGGGTTCTTATCCTATGCACAGGAGGAAGGAATGCTACACAAAAAGCCCAAGAGGAATCTGAATACACAGGCTATGCTGGGAGCCCCCTGTCTCCTACCATTAGCTCATCAGTCCATCACATTTCTTTGTCCAATCACACTTCTGTACGACTGTCCCTTCTTATCAAACCAAGGCGTAAAGATTGAAATTTTTTTCTGGGTCTTTGGGCCTTCAGTTTGAGGGCCTCTGTATCTTTTGATTAAATACTTTTATGAGGGTATTCTTTTACCCACCTTTCGTTCCAGAAGTACTGGCCGTGACAATGAGAAAAGATGTCACTCACACCTTTCTGCCCTGACCCAAACAAGTGAGCTTCTTGCACAACAGGATCCTGGTGGTCTTTCCATGACAATCACTGCCATTCATTTGTTTGTTTATTCATCAACTACTGAGCAAACAGTATGTGCAAGCACTATGCAACATCCTGGGGACAAAAAGATTGAAAATACTAACATTCTCTGCACTTATGCACCTGAGATCTAGTGAATGAGGGAGTACAGTTTAATAATGAAGAAATGTCTCTAAGAGGACGCATGGTGTTTGACACATTGTACCTCCATTTGGAAGTAAACACAAGATCTACTTTGTGATCAAAAGCACAGCAATGCATTATGTTCTTGGACAGACACCACGAAAGCATGACATACACAACTTCTTTTCTTTATAAGACAACTCTTTTATGAGACCACAACTGTATAAATATGAAATTTATAGTATTAGTGGAACATGGGACCATCAAAAAAAAAAGTAAAATAGAACTATGCAAGATGGCCTGTTTTAGATGTTTTGGATCAGTATTGATTGCTTTCTATAACTTCCTTAATTTTGTAATTTGTAAACTTTTGAGAGTAAGTACACAGTAACATATGCTAAAGGTAGAAGAAAATTTTTAAATGGAAAAAAAAATCCCAGCCATTGACTTCACTGTCCTCCGTGTACTGGTGAAAGGCAATGAATAGTCTATTTCATTGACAAGAACAAAGTCCATTTCCTATAAGATCTGAAGAGTTTGAGACCCATTAGGAAAGAGGTGGGGAAAACAAGCAGGGGAAAATAAAAAAGAAATGAAAACATTTATCAGCAAATACCAGGGGGAAAAAAAATCAAATAGGTGTGTCCAAGTTCATCCCACACCCACCTAATAAAAAAGCCTGTATTTGCAGAATGAATAAGCTAAGAATCATCATCAGCTTTGTAAAATGGGTCACTATATGGGTTTCTTTTCTTGCTTAAATAGTATATACCCAGATGCACTTAGTCTAGATGAGAAGCTTGTCTGCTATACAACCACAGCACTGTGAGAGAAACAAAATAAAAACAAAGTGGTAAGGCCAAAATATTTTTCCTGTTAGTCTCCTTAAATTGCTGTACAGCTCATCTGGGGTCCAGTGCCTCTCCTGTCCTTCCCCTCCTGCCCTTCAGCAGACTGCCTCCAAAGTGGGTTCTCTCTTTAACCAGAGGCATTCTGCCCTGCAGGGAACATCAGGCAGGGCTGGAGATATTTTTAGTTTTGCAGCTGGGGAGAGAGTGCTTCTGTTATCTAGAGCGCAGCCAACAATCAAGGACGCTGATAAACATTCTTCAGGATGGTCCCCCACAAGAAAGAATGACTACATCTGAGATGTCACCAGGAATGAGGGCCAGAAACCCTGCAGGAGGCAAAACCCTTAACAGGACTTGCATCTCTCTAGAGTCAGGGAGCACGAACTGAGGAGCTCTGACTGCTTTATCCTGTTGGGTGAGCCAGGGTTTACTGATGTGATACTCCCTGCTCCTGGTTGAGACACCCCGGGTGCAAGCTCATTGAGTCAGGAAATCCCTGAGCAATACATTCAAAAACATTTGACCACAACTTTCATTCAAAGTGCTACCAAGAGATTTTCGAGGCCACACAGTCCTAAAAAGCCTTCTCAAAAAGTAATTTATACCAATGAGCCATGGCAAACTCACCTACTCTATAAGCACATGACAACTCAATAAGCCTTTTGAGCCAGTATAGAATGGCAACAATTAGATTTTAATTAGTTATTTTTTACTTACTTGTCAGAACCTGTTTGGATCATCTACATGACTTCACATCCTCTTAACATTCCTCTGCGACCTTCAGAGAAAGCAGGCTCACATTTTTTTTTTTTTTTAATCTCCAATCTCAGTTAAAAGATAGATGAAGCTGCTATAGGACCACACTCCTGCTGGGCTTGGGCAAACTCACTTTTTTTTCCTTCCCCAAATCTTAAATCTATTTCTTTCACAGTTGGGATAATTTTCTTGTCTCATTTCTTCTTTACTGGCAGTATAGTTCACTTTAAAACATTTTTTTTTCCGAAAAAAAAAAACAAAAAAAACCAAACAACTTTAGAACATGGTTTGATCACCAGATTTTTAGAAAACTTTTTTCACTATAAAGGTCAGAATGTCCAGATTTCTTTCATTCATCACAAACCCACAGGTGGTAAAAGGTCATACACAGTCAATCTCTTTCAGATTGTAGCTGTATTAAAATGTGAATTATAAGCAGTTTGCAGCCTTGTTTTCATTAGGGAACTTTTTAAAGAAGAAAAAACCCTCATACATTTACAGTAACAGATAAATCTATTCATTGTCTCATACCACTTGTACTACCAAATCTCCCAAAATGACTTCAAAATCTTTTCATCTTAAAAGTCAATTTCAAACCAAGCACGGTGTCACACGCCTGTAATCCCAGCACTCTTCGGGGCTGAGGTGGAGGACTACAAGTTTAAACCCAGCCTGGGCAGCTCAGTGACTTAGTAGAACCTGATTCAAAATGAAAGACAAAAAGGGCTTGGGGATGTAGCTTGGTACAAAGACCCTGGGGTCCATCCCAAGAACTGCAAAAATGTAAATTCCACAGTGCTCTACAGACTACAGGCAAAACAAAACCAGCTAAACATATGAAAACCACTTTCTTTTCAGCCTTTGGAGAAATAATCTGAAAATCATAGACCTGGTTTAAAAGGAAATACTCTACCCTTCTCAGAAAAACAGAAGTTTTAGTAAATGAATCTCAGGGCAACACAAGTAGTCTGTCACCAGCACCCAGCTGCCACATCTAGAGGACGCTAGGGGCCTCTGACCACCCAGGAAGCCAGAGATTTCACATCTGCCTTGCAAGCCACAGGGCACCTCTGCAAAGCCTGCTTTACCTTATGCCAGGGCTCCTTTGCTTCCAATCCTGTCCCTTAGTTGTGCTTGGCTCAGGACTCCTCCTCGAAGAAGCTCTGCAGACCGAGGCTCCTGCTTGCCCTGGTTACATACCCGGGTTCTCTGGGAAGCTAGCCTAAGGCAGCAGTGTGCATCTCTCCTGAGACACACACCGGAAACAGAACAGTGAGCCTGAGCTGCAGGCACTCTCTCCAACGCCTCCTCTCCTCACTCCACTTACTAAACACACTCTGCAACCACACCGGGCCAGACCATGTCTCTAAAAGAGGAGGGGGGGTAGATATTCTTTTTGCAAATGCAGGTGAGGAAAGTACCATTTCTTCACATCCACTGGCAATTATGTGCATCGTAAATCTGACAGTAATTGTTCCTGAGGCAGAGGCTTGCGTTGAAACCATATTCTTATGCTTTTTAAAGTTTCTTTCTTGGATTTGAGGTAATTGAGAGTGTACAGCTAGCTGATCACAGCTTTCAAACAGCCAGCAACCCTCTCTCACAAGTCATTCTTTTGGGGCACATGTAGAAGTTTAGTAAAACTCAGTCTGTCGATTTCCATTTATTCCACTTATTACTTTGATCTTTCTCATTTTCCTGGAGTATTTTGGGGGAATTTGGATTTTAAGAAAAAGACTTGCTTGTCAAGTTTCCTTGATTCATATATATTTTGCATTGTTTGCTTTCATGGCAGCAAAAAAGTGGATACCTACTATGTTACAGACATTTTATTAATTTGTTTTCAACTAAACCAACCCACAGACGTCTCAGATGAACTGGTGACAGTCAGTGGGACGACAAGCTCCTTGTGTGAACAGAGAGGAGGAGCCAGAACCTTTATTCGCATAACACAGCTTTTTTTAGGTGCCCTTTCTTAGGTTTACGGGGAAGATTCTGTAACAACTATGGTCATTTTCAACAAGACTAAGACGACTTAGGAAAATTTTCATGGAGATTATTTGGACATAAAGATCAGCTGATCAAAGACCTTTTAAGTATGGGTGGAATCTCTGTGAGCTGTTTTGGAAGCAATCCTGAACATTGTTGAAGAAATGTAAGGGTTTTAACAACAAAACAATGCTTCTAAAAATGAAGAAGCAGCTACTGATTATAAATTATAATAATTATAGGAGTGTAAACTAAATATGTAGTGTGCTTTTCTTTTGAGGGGTCACAAGTCTCTCTACTAATGTGCCTTTACAATGTAATACAGGGCCAGATTCTCATACTGGCATCTGTGGCCTCTCTGCCCCAAAATTACCCAGAGCAGGATGGCATGTTAGCATAGATTCCCAGGCTCATCCTGGACCCCCTGAATCAGAATCTTTGGGGTGAAGTCTGGGTACCCATATATTATTTTAAAACCACAAGTAACTATTTTTTGTTGTGTAAAAACATCAAACACGAGATTTACCCCCATGCAATTTATAAGTGCACAATGTGCTACTGTTAACAAAGAGGGCTGTGCTCAAAGTCCGTACCATGCTGTACTGAAAACCCATGCTTTACACAAGATAGCCAGGTAGTTCTTATGCACAGTGGTTTTTAGAACCCCAGTCTTGAATTCTAAGACTCTGGAGGTCAGGGATGGTACTTATAACCTCTATAATCCCAGCACCTCCCTTTTGGGACATTAGCAGGCGCCCAAACGTTTGTCAAAGAAGTAAAGGAATCCCAGCTTACAAAGAAAACAGGGAAACAATGTGGCTCTCAGCCACCTGGTTAGAAGTAACTCAACCATTAGAACTGAGCTCACTTCCCAACAATCTTTAACCTTTCCCTACTTGTCTATATTTGGATTATCAGTTACTCATCTGGGTCTCATTTATTTAACCAACTCTAAGGCTCCCTCAAATACACCAGGCAAATTTCAAAATGTGTGAGTTTCCAGATGAAAAGGGACAGAAATCATGACTTTGTGGAGTCAAGAGGTTCAAGTAATCTACCACCTTGGGCAGCCCTTAGTGAGCAACCTGTCCAGTGGACGGGTCTCTGTGCATGTGAACAGATGTACGTTTGGTGAAAGAGACAGAAGATAAAGGGTGGACTAAAACTTGTTCCAAAGCAACTCAGGGAGGTTCAAGGAGCTGAAAGAGCAGGAGCCAAGAGATCTCTTCACTTTATCCTGAGTATCAGTAAAGGCCTCATCAGGGCATTGTGCCTGGCATTATACAGAATGATTTGAGACCACCAGTAACCTGTTCAATTTCATACTTAAACAGATGAATACAGTGAGTACAATAAGAGAAACATTAACAGATAGGAAGTAGGCATGTGGGCATTATTTCACAGGTGAGTAAAAGGAACAGGTATTTAGTGGATTGGTGAGAAAGTTAGGTTACGTAACTCTTTAATATTTTTGGTTAAAAGCAATGGCAAAATTCATAATGGGAAAAGTATTCATCAACACATCTCTACTTAATCACATCAGAGAGGAAATACAGGTGAGCCTACCTCCTTCCTTCACACAGGAAATTTTAAGTACATTCAAACAGGACTTTTGCAAAACATGTTTCTTCCTTTATAAATGAAAGAAATGAAAAAAACACATTTTTTTCTTGAGACCTGCTATGTCGGATACTATCTCAGGTGATTCATTTTTTTAACCTGTTTTAAGCCTGCGAGGTACGCCTTATTGTCCCCACTTTACAGCAGAGGATGATGAGGTTCAAAGTCTAAGCATCTTGCTGAGGACTACTGAGCTCCAAGTGTGGCTGTAGGCATCACCTCTGATGTGTCTGATTTGATCTGTCCTCTCTACTCACATTTTTCTCTTCGACCTCATCGCTAAGCCACATTAAGATTCCAATATTCTAGATTCTGTGTTCCCAAAATGCCAACAGCTTCGCATTTTGCTATAAAGCCATTAAAATAGCTTATAAACAGTTCGTAAGGGCACTGGAGAGTTTCCCTTTTCGCAGAAGAATCACCGTACCAGTTCACTCCTGGCTGGCCTGGATGGGCCCAGCTCTAACTTCACTCCTTCTGAGTAGCTGGCAAACCACAAGCAGGTCCATCTACTGGGACTGGCACATTTACCACAAGGTGGGACAGCAGGAGGTCCAGGAAGCGAGCACATTCAAGTGTAAAACAAGGGAGAAGGGAACTCGTCTCCAATATGAGAGGTATGACGCCAGCGTCACCACCCAGGTCCAAGGGACCAAATGCTCCCGTTTCATCTTGAATATCTGTCATTAGATCCTGAGCCCAAGGCAACTGTGCTCAAAATACAAACTATCCTGGTGATCTCTGGATGGTGCCATTTTTCAACACATTTTCCCAAGTTAAACATTCATGGAAAGAAATGAGGTAGACGAAGTACAAGAGTGAGACGGAGTGGAGGTAGCTTGAGAAGCCACCTTTCCTAGGAGTTTTCATGGATTTGGAAGCTCATGGGGATTGCTGGAGGCCAAAGAGGTAGCTAGAATGCCTGACAGGGGCCCACCCCAGACTCCAGGAGGCAGGCAGGGGCTGGGCAGGTAGACAGCCCCTTCTCTCTGTCTCTCCAGCCACCACAGGCCAGCTGGGAAGATCCAAGTAAATTAATGAGGATGCTCTTTCAAAAGAGAGTGGAACCTAGTGCAGCCTCAAAATTCATTTTACCTCACAATTAAATCACAATAATGTTAGGCTGTAAAGGAAAATATTTGTATAAGAATAAGTCTAAAATATAAGAATATAAAAATTTGAATAAGAGTATTTAAGTCTGACTATTGATTTGGAGCAGAAGCTAACACATTTTTCTAAACCTGGAGCAAAATCAAACAGTAAAATTAAATCGTGTATTTCAAATCAAAGAAACAAACAAGGAAGGAAAAAAAGTTCACTTGAGCCAACTTTCTGAAGTTAAATAAAACTGAAAAACAAAACATCTTTTTAACTCAAGATAAATACAAATTCTTTTCAAACTGTCATTTCCGGATAAGGAAGCCCTTGCATTTGTGCTGACAGGAAATGGAGTGATTTCTCCATAAATACCAAATCTTTGCTGCTTGTGAACAGTCTTCTGTTACCCTAACAACACATTTCCTCTGTTGTTAATGGAAAAGAAACTGGGTAGCTTTTGGGGGGTACATAAATGATTCCTTAAATCATTTATCATGTTAATGCACTATGCCTGCCTGGGCTGATTCCCAATCTGTTAATGATGGAAGGGACAAAATATTAGCAAGAAGATATTCTTTGCAAATAACTGCATCATAAACCATTTGTTGAATTTAAACTTGGGGTCACTTTCCAGTACTGGGGAGATTTTACATCAATCAAGTCATACTCTGTGATCAAAGGCACCGTTCTGTGCAGGAGCAACCAGTGACCAGGCAAGAGAATGAAAATTTAACTGCCACAAAGGAAGAGAACCGAGCACAGACTCTTGCATTAGGACATTTTCTGACTCAGCTTCTCATTTTGTGCCTTACTCACTGTTCTTATACCCAATAAGTTATACTGTCTGAGACTAGAAAAGAGAAAACAGAGTAGAGAGCTAACTCAGCTACTACGTATACCTGGAGTCTTACATGACTTTTTTTTTCAAATCCCACAGCCCTGTGAGGCAATGATCAATATTATTTTGTAGGTAAGGAGACAGAATGACAGGATACCTACTCTCTCTATATCTCTGCATAGTATTAGGTCAGTGTGTGCATGTATACATGCATATATGTGTATGTGGGTAGAGAGAGCAAGAGATAATGTGTATCACAAAATACCCTATTAAAGTATACAATCAGTGGTTTTTAATATATTGAGAGATGTGTAACCATCACCATCATCTAATTCTAGAACATTTTTATTACTCCCAAACCAAAAAACCACAACAAAAATCTCCATATCCATCAGCAGTCCCTCCCCTTTTTCTCCCCCACCCCAAGCCCTGGCAACCACTGGTCTACTTCCTGTCTCTGGGTATTTTGCCTATTCTAGATATTTCATACAAAAATAGAATTGTATGACATATGATCTTTCCTGATTGGCTTCTTTCACTTGGCATAGGTGAAGGTCATCCGTGTTGCATCATGAATTAGCATTTCATTCCTTTACACAGCTCCATAATATGGAAACACCACCTTCTGCTTAATTCACATTTAAACCAAAACCATTTCAAGCTAGGCACAGTGGCGGGTACCTGTAGTCCCAGCTATTTAGGAGGCTGAGGTGGAAGGATTACTTGACTCCAGGAGTTTGAAGCTAGACTGGGTAACATAATGAGACCTCCAGCTCCAAAAAACAAAGCAAAACATGGAGCCATTTCTCCAGTTGAAAGCGTCCAGCGAGAGTTTGAAAGAGAAAAAGTGACCACTGTCTATGAGTCCTGCTTCATAGGAGCTTCCCAACTATCCACAGAGCTGTGACGAGCACTAGAAAAGGGCTCTGTGAAGAGAATGTGCTTCCTATCCCAAGACAGCGTCATCTATCTGTAACACTAGTGGAGCTTACAGCTGAATAAAGGAGCCAAGACAACATGAGGTCTGCCTCCATAGGAATGCAGCCGGTCACAAGCAAAGTCACTGATCTGCAGTGACACTTTACCTTGGTAAAAAGTAAACCACGCAGCAAATACTTATTGTCCCCAAAATAGGTATAATAGGGCTAATGAGACACTAATGAGACAGGGCTTCTCCATTCCACTAGGTCCTTCAGCTACTTATACCAAAACTGATTTTTCTTTTTTTTCATACCGGGGATCAAACTCAGGTCCTTGCGCTTGTGCGGCAGGCAGCGGAAACACTGAGCTAAATCCCCGGCCCCACTCAGATTATTTTATACAATGGTTATCGTCAGCTAGATCACACAGCTGTGTGTGTGTGTGTGTGTGTGTGTGTGTGTGTGTGTGCGCGCGTGTGTGTGTCCTATCTTCTGAGAATCAAGAGACCTATTTTCCAATTTCAGTCTGTCACTAATTAGCTCCAGAAATCCTAGCACTCAGCGGCTTCATCTATAAATGGAAGGCAGTTGTAATGGCCTTGACCACTCCACAGGCCCGCTGTGAGAACTAAATATTTATGAGATCACTTGTAAATGTTGAAAATACTACACAAAGTTCGGATATTGTGGTGGTTCACTGTCTACTGGGGCACAAAACATCTTCATCAACACTATGAAGATAATTCAATTCTTTCCCTTTCCACAATCCTCAAAAATAGTTGGATCCATAATTAAGTAGAAGAAAGCATCAATTTATCTGAGCATAGTGAGAAGAACAAGAATACAATTCATTTTCTGCACAGGTGTGGGTTATGATTCTTGCCTTGTATGTGTAGGATATGCATACAAAAGAAAGGACTTGCCATTTCAGCCTGTCTTTGGCAAGTTATAGCTTCAACAGTGACAAAAAGACTGTGTCAGGCAAATGCCATGGGATAAGCAATTTCTTTCACCAGCTAATAAATTAGCCCAGGCACAACAAGACCATCTCACTGTTATACCTACTATACCAAAATATGCTTAAAATACCTATGCTAAAAGGAAGAAAGGGGATAAGGACCTCCAATTTATGATGCAAATTTGTCTCCCAGGAATACTATAAACATTTGTCCTTGGGTTTTATGAAAAAGCAGTGTTTTAATCAGTTAAAAAGCAAAACAAAACCAAGCCACCTATTTTAAATCCCTCAGAGAATGAAGGAAAAGGATTTGACTGAATCCTGTTGTGATTCCATTTCCTCCACTCCAGGCATTCAGCGGGACGGGTCTAACTGCAAGTATAAATCCCATCCACGTTAACAGACAAAGGCAGTGACGGGCCCTGCTATACGCATGGAACGGCATGGAGGGGTCTGGAGGACTGCTCTGTTCTCCTCAGGGTCTCTTTCTCTCGTGGAGGAAACACAGGCCTTGACAGACACCAGTACGTGTTCCTCATCAGGAAGCACAGGCGGCAGAGTAAACACCACCCCAGGAAGACAGGTGCCACCACCTCTTCCAGAAAGACCAGTCACACCCAGGGGCGTTGGCTGATTGCTGGGTGTGGTGACAGGAAAATGAGAAAGAGAAAACCTGTGAAACACAAGCAAGAGAAGGCTGCCCCCCGCCCCCGTGAGAATCCAGACATGACCCATGCACTGGGTTCCCCAGAAGGGCTCAGGAGAAGGCTCCAGCAACCAGCCAAGAAAGCATCTCTTGCTCTCTGCAAGGGGTGTAATGGGTGGGAGCATTTGTCTGGAATGAACAGTGTACCACGGAGCCCCTGAGGTGATGGGGATTGTGCAAGAGAGCATGAGGGAGGAACAATAAAGCCACCCTCGGTCTACAGGTGGAGCAGTCACTCTACAGGTGGAGGGGACACCAAACAAACCCTGTCCTTTTACTCTTAAAGTTTGTTTTCTGTTTGATATTCGCTCCCTCTGTGCTGTCTTTACAGAACTATTCTGTGGCTGTTTCTTCAGGAAGCTGGCAAGTAACACTGCACTCAGGAAAGCAAGTTTGCTAGTGTAGGGATCTATCTCCTAGGGCCGGCCACCTGAGATGGAAGGACATCTATACCACAGGAATTCTCCATTTCCACTGACATCTGTGACCTAATCTGAAGTCTCTTGTAGCTTCTACAGCAGAGGGGAGGTAGAGGAAGGGAAGGGGGAGAAGGGGTTAGGAAAGTTGTTTCAGAGGAGTTTAAAAGAGGGAGCAAGTTAGGAGGCGATTAGTGAACTCCAGTGTCTCACACTAACTTGCTTCTGGATTCTTAATTAGGAGACACATTGTACACATCTAAAGAATCCTCCTGAACTCATAGGTCAATTTAGCATAAACTTTTAAAGACACGCCCTTTATAGTAAGATCTCTCTAAAAAGAGAATCTTGCTGGTGAACAGAAAACTGAAGGCAAGGGATGACAGATAAAGCCATAATTTCAGTGCATGCTGTATGCTGAGCTTTACATGGCAGTTTCCAGAAAACACCTCCAGAAAAGGACTGTTGGCTCTGATCCCTTGGATCTAAGACAAGAGAACCACAGAATTCTGATCCATAGAGCCAAGGAGACTTTAGGAGCCAAGCAGCCCAAGCCTTGGGTTTACATCTGTATTTCTAAGGCCTGTAATTAAGGAAAAGGAAAACTGACCCTCAAAGAAGTTGAGAGGCTCACCAAAGGTCCCCCAGCTGGTAAGTCCCAGAGCCAAGAGCAGGCCCATGGTTCCCTGTCACCCGGGGCCCTTCTCCTTAGGCCACGTGATCTGCAGACACCCGCAAACCCACCACAGGCTGCCCAGATGTGTGGGGTTTACAACTACTAAGGAATGACAGAGATGAAAGCAGGGTGAAGCTTAGAAGTCACAGGCCGTGGAGCTTAGAAGTCACAGGCCATGCAGCTGTAGGCCCTGCCCAAAGCATCTGGGAATCAGAGACACAGCAGTGCCTGGATACAGCTGCACCTGGACACAGCCACATCTGGAGGAGGAGCGTCTCTTCTCATCACCACCCTGTGGCTTCTCCTTCTCAGAGGCCCCTCAGGTGTCTGGTGGGACCTTGTGCAAAACCATATCCAGAAAGGTGCTAACAGGACTCTGATGCTTGGTGAGCACTGAATTAAACCCCAAAGGGGCTGTGGCTCCCCACAGGCTGATCCTTGGGTGAGTCCCTGGTTTCCTGGAGGAGGCTGAATGGTAAACTCCTCTTCCCCAAAGGGTGTGTCCACAGACATCTCTGGATGGCTAAATTATTTGGAAAAAGGGTCCTTGCAGATGTGATTAAGCTAAGAATCTTGAGATGAGGTCATCCTGGGTCATCGGGGTGGGCCCTAAATCAATGACATGTGTCCTTCTATGAGAAAGGCAAGAGGACTGACAGAAGTGATATAACCACAGCCCACGGAACAGCAGGAGCCACCAGAAGCAGGAGGCAGGGAGGCCCCTCCCCCAGCCCTCTAGAGGCTGCACAGCCCTGCTGACACCTTGACTTCGGATGACTATATTCAGGAATGGAGAGAGGACAAATTTCTGCTGTTTTAAGCCACTGCCATTACATAGCAGATATGCTTATAATCTCTATGGGTGGAAAAAGACACAACAAAGGTTCACAGATTTACAACAAATCCACAGTCAGAATGGCTCACCAACAACAGGCCAGAGAACAAGAGCAGTGTGGAGACCAGCTCTGTTTATGCCTGGTGACCAAACCCAGCTGACTCACCAATAGTCACAAATCTTGTGTTGACCTCGCAGGACATGGTTCTAAATCACACACCCAGCTAAGGGGGATGGCACTTGGGTGGACCCAGAATCTGAGGCTGAGTGCATGCAAACTACTCCCGGATGGTCCAACTTTGATAGCATTGCGTGGAAAGTTGCCAAGCCTTGAGCCCCACAAGTGGCCTTCCCTGAAACCTGAAGCCAATTTGGGAAAAGGCCTCTGTGGCCCCAGTGAACACTGAAATACAGAGTTCTGCGTACAGAGTAAGCAGATGTTTCTTCAATATGGCATGTTCTTGGATCCAGCTTTATTTTAGATATTTTTTCCTGCAACTGTTGAACTAAATCTGAAGATGATCAGCACACAGACACACATGCATCCAGCCCTTCTGCATCCCAATTCTTTTGGGGGAACACGTTTCCATGTGTGGACTAATGAGACAGCTGTTTTGATCTGTACCTTCTGCAAACACCGCAATCTCAATTCAGGTGCTGTGCTCAGTATCTTCCTGGCTCTCTTCCTACAGCTGAACATCTGGGAAACGGCTCTAGTATTTTGTTATTGTTCTAAAATGAAATTTCCTGCTCCCAACTCAACAGGTTTATTTCAGTCCTATGCAGACCACACTTGGGAAGTCCAAGGGAAATTCTGTTGGGCCTCAGTCTGGCACCCCTTGATGGGCTCTCTGGGGCTTTTGGGGAGTGAAAGATAGATTTGGGTGACAGGCAAGGGAGCACTAATCAGCACACTTTGAGCACTGTGACATCAGCACTCAGACTTCAAAATGGCCTTCACTGGGTCACATCCCCTTCTCCAATAGCTTCCCTGGGGATGTGCTTCTCCCTGAGCCAGAACCCAGCCTTGAAGTATCATTGGACTGCCAATTAAGCTTCACCGCAGAGGCCACAAGGACTCCTGCCACCTCACTGTGTGTGTGTGTGTGTGTGTGTGTGTGTAGGCCAAGCTAACACGGGGACTCCAGCTGGTGTCACACCTCAATGTGTGAATCAGCGGGGCTTAGTCACCATACTAAGGGGGCAGGACTGGTCTCCAAACTCCTCCTCCCCACAAGATGTGCAGCAGGCTCCTCATCCACCCTCATCCCTTCTCAGCTTCTTAAACAAACTTCAAGTGAGAAATCACATGGCCTACAACGAACACTGTGTGGCACTTTAATACATTCTCTATGCCCTTCTCTCCTCTGGTTCCCAAGTATTTTTTATCCCCCCGAAGGAAACCCTGAATCCATTAACCATTCTCCATTTCACCTTCTCCCTAGCCACTTGCAGCCATCCAGCTGTTTTGTTTCTATGGGTTTATCTATATAAACAATCATATAATTTGTGGCCTCTGTGGCTGGCTTGAAGTCTGAGCAGTCCGACCACAACACTGGAAGCGTAATGGTTGCTGCTCTCCAACCTGTCACCTGGCCTTTTCCACCTAGCATGTTTTCAAGGTTGGCCCACATTGTGACAAGCATCTCTGCAAATATTCCACTGTGTGGAATTTTATTTCTCCATGCATCCATTGCTGGGCACTGGAGTGGCTCCCTACTTTCACTGTTGGGAACAGTGCTTCTGGGAACACGTGGACCTGCATGTTGGAGCACTCCCATCCGTCCCTGTACAGTAGCCTGATCTAATCCCATGACACTCCTACTACCTTGACAGGATGGCTGCCCACCCCTCTTAGGACAAAGCCCAGCCCATGGGATGTGGCCTGAAGGCCTCTCCCCACTTTTCCAGCATCACCTCTCACACCATCTTCCCGCCGGGCCACTTTCTGTTCTTGCATGTGCTAAATGTGTCTTTGTCACCAAGCCTCTGCAGTTGCTCCTCCCCCTTCCAGAATCTTCTTTTTCTGGCTAAGTGGCAGCAGCATCTGGCCACAGTCACTTCCTTATCCGCCACATACAATTACACACACTAGATGCCAGCACTGGGGCACCACTGGCCCCTATGTTTCATGGGAAGAGCCCACAGCAGGATTTAGGAGGCTACACGGCCCTCTGTTGTGAAATCCCACAGGAGAGAATGGCCAGACACAACTTAGGGACCCCCTGGATATAAGTATCCTGTGTCCTTGAAACACTCTCCTCGGAAGTCTGGATGTGGCCAGGTGGATTTATGTCCTGGTGCCTGAGGAATGATGTTACAGCCCCATGAGAGTCCTACTCTGCACACATTCTCCACCCCAGAGTGTGGCAGGCGTCTTTGCTTTTCCTCCAGACTTGGTTGACACCCCACAGGCCTGTGAGAAGTGGGGCAATGACTCCTCCGAACTCTGGCCCCAGAGCCTGGTGAGAGGAGCCAGAGACAGGTGGCGCTGGGGGCTGCTGAGATGGCAAGGACTCTCTGACTGACCGCAGTCACACCTGAAGGGTACGGACTCGACTTAGACCCAGATACAGGGTGCTCTGCGTCACACAGGATGTGGTTTCAGAGGGTGGGGATATAAATGCCTCTGCCTTTCACCCCCTCTTCCTTTCTCAGCTCCGGTTCTGAGCTTCTGTTCCCCGGGTCTGTAACTTCGACACACGTACACTTACACACACACATGTACACGCATATGGACATATGCACACATACACGCCTCTAACGCCCGCGTCTAACTTCTAAACGTAAAAATAGTCCTCCTAATTCCCAACATAGCCTTTGTCACTGTTTTTCCTTTAAATTCTCCATCATTCCAATTTCCACACAAGCATTTGATAGCAACTGCCTCTGAAGAGAGTACAGCACACAAGTCCCTGTGACCATCCGCAAATTCTTTTCTTCTTCCATAGGTGACTCAGATGGACAAAGAGACCCCCTTTTGTGCATTCCTGGGGGCCTCTGAGGAAAATGACCGTGGCTTGTGGAACTCCCTCACTCACTCACCTCCAGCACCTTCCCTGTGATAAACTGGTGACAGGCTTCACACTTCACCCCGAAGAGCCGCTGGTAGTCCTTCTCACAGTATGGGGCGCCGTCCCTGCAAGACAAGAGTCAGCTCCTGAGAAGAGGCAGCTGAGGATGGGGGAGACCCAAAACCCTATGACTCTGAGCTCTTTTCCTCGGAGAGTAGAACTTGCTTCTCTTTTCCTGAGCATTCAAATACCCGGTGACATGTCCAGATACAATCAAAACCACAGACCACGGGCACAGCCAGAGCGAGCAGGGTCTTCCAGGCCACACAGAACAGCCAAGGCGCCCCATAGTCACCGATGCTGGCTCCTTGGTGGTCTCAGGACGTACGACCAGAAAACCCAGCATGAGTTCCTTTCTCGGGGGGCCAGCTGGGCTCAGACGTGAGCTCAGTGTTCATCTGCCTCAGCCGGCCAGCCAGGCCTTCTCTCCCATACCCTCTTGTTGGACGTGGCTCACAGGCCTGAGGGGCCTCCCAGCAGCCTCCACACACCGTCTCTTCAGCCCTCCTTAGCTCTGAGGACCCAGCACCCTCTCCAGCTGGCGACCTCCATTTACTTCAGCGCACAACCCAAAATGCCATTTCCCACCTGTGATAATGTGGAAAAGTTTTAATAAGCAGCACTTTCGACAGCCAAGATGGCTGCTACTGCCCAGCTTTTGATGTGAGCTTAAAGGCCGCACACTTTTCTCGTCTCTCTTTGGTAGCCTTCCCAGTCACCTGTGGAGCTATTTAGTTTTTCTTCTAACACAGGTGTTTCAGTTTGATGCCTGAACTACCATGAGATTAGATTTCTAGGCTATGGAACTCGAGCCACTTTTGGTTTTTTTCCTCTATATATTTACATCAAATTCATTAATTTTTAAAAAGAGGTGATTCTGTGCGCTTGGGGAAATTTTTTCAAAGCATAAAAAGATGTAGAACAGGATATTCTCCTTCATGGCCAGGGTGCTTAACTCTAGCTATCATTCCGAGCACTCCATAACTCACTCACGAACCTCTCCCTGGCAGGCTCTTAAAAGGTTAAGCGCCCAGGCCTTGGATATTTGGAGCAGGGGGTCCTGCAAATATGCTGCTCCTGGGGAGGAGAAAGGTTTACTAGTCTCCCATAGGGGAGAAACTAGCAAAAGGGAAATTATTAAATGCTTCATTGGTTACAGCAAAGGGTGTACTATTATGTGAGCTTTATTAATTTTTAAATTAGGCAATGATTAATATTTTATTAGGGGTATAGTAGCCAGATTATAGCAAAAGTAGGATAAAAATTCTTTTAAAAAGTTTTATAGCAAAAAGTACTTGGGGATGGGAACGTCCGTTAGCAGGCGTGGGGGTGGGCACCTAGGACGTCCATCCCCACCGAAAGGACCCCTGCCCTGGCCCGTCTTACTTGCTGATGTACTCGCCCGTGAGGACCTTGCCGCAGGACTTGCATTTGAAGCAACCCAAGTGCCACTGCTTGTCCAGTGCCAGCAGCGCCTGCCCATTCTTGATGTCTCTTCCGCAGCCAGCACAGTCTGGAAGAGAGCGGCAGGCAGCAGTTATACCAGGTTCCCTCCGCTAACTCCAGCCCTGCAGTGCAGCCCTCCCTCACACCCATCACCTGGTACTTAAGCACCCTTTCACCGCATTTTCTTTTTTGCACAGAATCTTTCCCAGCAAATCTCCCAGCACCTGTCCTCAACAGTACGGCACCTGCTCGAACCCCCAGTGATCCACCAGGAAAGACGTCCTTCACCTGGTAGTTGGTGCAGGTTAAGCACCCTCAGGGCTCAGCTGCCTTGGCTGTGGTTCTAAGGAAGTGCTCATAGGCCTTTATTAATTGAGGACACGTGGGAATAGCTGAGCATGGCCCGCTCAACACAACGTATGCAGTTCCTGGACTGCTGCCTGCAAATCTCATTGCTCTAAACGGGTCACTACTTGCTTATCAACCTAAAGCAGACTCTCAAACATTTCTAGTCATCAGTTAAATAGCTCTTCGTTCCTTAGCTTTAAATTGTCCTTGGCAGGTTCCCATAAAGCAGAGAGAGGAGAGAGTATTTCTTCCTGGTGAAGAGCGTGGCCCCTGGAATGAGCCTGGTCCCACCCCTGGCTCCATCCCTCGCCTTTCACTGTGTGACTCAGGCAAGTCACTCGCCCTCTCTAAGCCTTGGCTTCCTCATAGGGAGCTAGAGAGGTTACTGAGACCCATCTCGAGCCTCTGATGAGGGTTCAATAAAATAATGGATGTGGTGCAGCACGTGGCCCTATCAATATTTGCTGTTATAGTGCCCTTATTTTTCTGATTATTGTATAGGGGAAGCTGAGTATTGTTTTAAATCCAGAAGAATGTATATGGGTGCGAGTTATTTGGAAACCAAATGCATCGTCTAAAAACATTCAAAATCTATGAATCTAGGAAAGCAAAAGCGGTTGAAGGGAGTGGGGAATGGGATAAAAAGAAGCAAGATATATAGTGTACAGGTACAAATTCCCTATGATGAACGCTATTGTGTTTATCTGAAATGTACCAATAAATGTTTTGCTTTAAAAAACCCCCCAAAACAAAAGCAAACCCTCCTGGCAGGTTGATCATAATGTCAACTACATACACAACGCTCACGGAGAAAAGGAATGAGCATGCCAGGCCATTGAGTGGCTGTGAGAACACAAAGTAACTAAACATCTCCCTCTTCTGACCACATCCATGACTGCTCCTCCTTCACCCAAGACATTCTGAGCCCAACTTTCATTCACAGAAACCGAAGAGGCCTCGGCATCCACGGTTCCTGCTTCTTACCACCACTCAGTTCATCTCTGCTCCTGTTCCCCCGAGCCTCCCGGAAGGTGTCCAGACAGGCAGAATCCTGAAACTCTTCCCCACACCCCATCCACAGCCAGCTCACAGTTTTCTGGTTTTTCTCCTGGTGGCAGCTAGTTAAGTAAGCCTGCCTTTTTCTTTTGACTATAAGTGTGTTTCTGATGATCTTGGTCAGTGGGTGTGAACATTACCTTTTAGACCTAGAAATTTCGTGTGTGTGTGTGTGTGTGTGTGTGTGTGTGTGTGTGTTTGCTCCTTGCAGCATTTCTGGGGGTTTTTTTTGGTACTGGGGATCGAATTTGGGACCTTGCACTTGTGAGGCAGGCAGTGACACCACTGAGCTAAATCCCCAGCCTCTTGCAGCATTTCTGCAACAATAGGAGCTGCAAATAACCATATGGATATCAATGACAACTAGCTAAATCAATTACAGTGTGGTCAATGTTGAGATACTATGTGCTGTTAAAAAGAATGAGGTGGGTTTGTGTGCAGACATGGAAAGATATCCAAAATAGATCAAGTGTGAAAAGCAAGCTGTAGAACAGGATTTGGGGCATAAGCTCATTCATAGAAAATAGTAAAGTGTATGTGTGTTTTCTATGCCTAGAATAGGAACATAAGAAATTCTTAAGAAACTTCCCTCTGTGGAGGAGGCCTTCATTTTTCAGTTCACATATTTTGTGTTGTTTGAATTTTTTTAACCGTGAGCATGTAAAATAAGTACTGAGTAACTATGTATGTATAAAGTTAAAAATCTAAGTTCTTAATGTCACAGATTAGAATTTCTTTTTTTTTCTTTTTTTGGTACCGGGGATCAAACTCGGGTCCTTGCGCTTTCAAGGCAGGTGACAGAACCACTGAGCTAAATGCCCAGCCCTGATTAGAATTTCTTGAAGTATAGCCCATTACAAACTAAGTATATATTAGACGGTCACAAAGTACTAAGCATTTTTAAAAAGACTAAGGTGTGTGTGTGTAGCCTGATATTTCGCCAAAAATATAAAGGAATCTCACATCTAGCATTTTACTACGAAGATCAAAATGGAAGGCCATATTTATTTAAAATATATTTCGAAGATAGGAGGACAGTATAGACTTAAGATATGTTGTTTCAATTTGGCATATTTTTTCAAGTGTTCTATGTATCTTTACAGTTGTTACTGTGGAATCACCTTCTCTCCTAATAGCTTTGTTAGGCACAACTATTGACCTCATAGGAGCTGATGTCAGTGAGCTTTTTGGTCAACGTAACGTGGTCTTTGGTGAGCCTGTAGTTCTTCTTTGTATTCATAAAGATTTTTTTTAAACTCCCAAAGAAAATCTGAACTCTTCTTGATCTAAAAACTCATCTTTGGGGTAGAGTTAAGTGTGTACAGGTTGTCACAGTTCATGAGGTCAGAAGGAGCTAGGCTGCACCTCGACTCTGCCCCTCCACAGCTGACGGGGGCGGGGGGGCTGGGTTAAGATACAGGCTACTGTATTTCAGCCAGTGGTTGTTGGGGAGAGGTGCCTGAAGAAAGCAAAGCCGCTTCCTTCTTTTTTGAAACAAAATAAACTTTAAAAATGTAATTTTTGGTTTATTAAAAATTGGAGAAAATTCCAATGTCCGTAACCACAAAGGACCAGTTCCACTGAGAAGTGAACACTTGAAACTCAAAATTTAGAAGACATTTAGGGACAGAGAAAATTGACTTTCTGCTACCGGCAAATGTTCCAGTGGGGATCCATTTTTGTTGGAATGTGTTATGGTATACGCACATGTATACGACCCAGAGTCTACTGAGTTTTATAAGGTTCCGAAAAGACGGGTGGAAAAAATCTGGATTTTTGTTCATTTATCTCAGTCAAAGCCCACTGGAACTCAAAAACCAAACAAAACGAATAGAATAGTCTTAGAGCAGGTTTAGGCTCCCAGCAAAACTGAGCAGAAGGTGCAAAGTTTCCATGAGCCCATCCTCTGTCCCCCCCACCACAGCGGCAGATTTTAAATAACTGATGAAAGAACCTGACGTAACATCATCACCCGGAGGCCACATTCTACACTGGGGTTCAGGCTTGGTCCAGACAAGCTGGACACCATGACGGACGAGTTTATAATGACATCTATGCCGTGCTATCATACAGCGCAAGTTTCACCACCTTAATCAACTTGGGCACCTGTCTATGCACCCCCTCTCCCGAACCCCTGGGACCACTAACCTTTTTCTTTTTTTAATCTTCATAGCTGTGCTGCTTCCATGATTGTTATTATTATTATTATTATTTTGTTTTGGTACCGGGGATCAAACTCCTTGCGCTGGCGAGCCAGGTGGCGGAACCACTGAGCTAAATCCCCGGCCCTGCCTGATTAAATAGTTTTTGACCCAAGTTAGAGTGAAATTTTTCTTCCTTTCTCATTAGATAACTCCCACTAGGTGGCAGCAAATACTTAAATATTAAGGAAGCTACCGTGCACCAGAACCTTTCAAAGCAGAAAATAAACTTGAGAGATGGCTTTGCAGTTCTGCAAATGAAGACCGTTGAATGAAGAGAGCCTGACAGAGTTGTCTGAGGTCTCTCCTTGCATGAGCAATGAGGCCAGGGACACGGGTGGCTGCGGTGAGAGGGTTAGGGCACAAGGGCTTTTGGGTCGTGAAGACTTGGGCAAGTCACCCTCTCTCTGAACTTTCCTTCGTCATCTGTGAAACCCTAACAACAGCTGCTTGTTAAGTCGCTCTAAGAGAGAAAAGAGATCCTTCCCTGCAAGGTGCTGTCCTTTCCATAATGCAAGGCTGGGTACAGCTGAGTCCTTGAGTAAGTGTCCCCCTTCCTTGCCTAGGAGCAGAGCTAGGACTCCAACCCAGGTTTCCTGACTCTGACCTTTGCCCTCTTACAAGCACCTCCCAGAGGTACGAAGGAACCACAGACACAATTTGCAAACAATGGCCCCCAGGATCATTCTGCACTGAGGACTTTTTAGGAATCGGCAGGGCTCCGTACACATGGTGCCCGTGAGTCTTCAGAATCACACCATCAAAGTGCCCAACAGTCTGAAGAGCCCTTCGAACCACAGGTAGTGTCTGTAACACTCAGATCCTGTGTCCTCCCCAGTGCTTCACGGAGGGAAGGTATTTTCATAGCATTTTCTAGGGAAGTGATCATCCAAGCTGACCGCTTAGGGCCAGCTGGCTGGAAGCAGAGGCTGGGGTTAAGCTTCCTTTGTCCTAATCCTTCAGGCACAAAAGAACAAAAGCTGACCTCAGGTGTTCTGGTATATTGCATGCAACCGCCCATTCCTCTCTGGAAAAAGTCTGGACCTTCCCCTGAGCCTGCTGCCTTGCTGGGGAGAATGTGAAAGAAGCCAAGACCAGAGATTTGTGCTGAGATGTTCATTTCTCCATGCTCACTCCAACTAAGCTCTTTTAGACAGAACAAAATGTCCTACTCTCCATCTTCATGTTTTTCAGCTGTTGAGAAAATTGTTTCCACATCACTGAAGCAGCTGCTGATAAATATAGAAAGCTGGTGATTGGCACTGGAATTATCATCAAAGTCAGAAATAGGTGAATATGGAGAAGAATCAAGGAAATAAAACACACTAGCAACTTTCCAGTGTTCTACCAAGGAGAAATAATGACCTAATGTGAAAACCAAAAAAATCCAACACTTTGTCCCAAGCCCTTTACTCTTGGTACCAAGAGCCAGAGCAAAGAAGGAATTTGGCTACTCATATCCAAGGTAAACTAATATCCACATTCACACCTGATTCCATATTTATAATATCATTTTGCTCACGATCAATAAATATCCTCAACAATAGGCATCCTACCTGCCTCCTTTAATCTATCTGATTCTTGTGGCAGAGGACCATGGACATCTGGACTGCAGAAATATTTAAGTTGAGAAGGACATATGGCTTTGGGGAGGAAACCAGAGTTCCTAAGCTAATAGGCATGTCATCTCTTCGGCAGCACTTAAGGTCTTGTCAACTTGGATGTCTGTATTCTCCTGGAGAATGATTTCTGTCTTCCTGGGGTTTTTTTCCATTCATGAAATGGAAGGGCCAAAAAGATGTCCTACTCTGTGAAGGTGCCTTTGTGGGAAGGAGGGCTGAGGATACAGATCCATAGGAAAGAAAACTGTGTGGTAGCTAAATTCCCATTCCACCTCTCCCAGGTCTTCTTTCTTCAGTCATGTCCCAAAGGACTCCTGAAGGTAGGAACTGCTAGTTAGAGCAGCTACCCATCTAGGACCCAAGCTTCCACAACATGGGACAAAACTCTTCCTAATGTCTCCAAATTTTTGGCTAAGGCATCAGGGCTGAAAATAGTACTGATAAGTGCACCATCTTCCAAAAATGGGTGCCAGGAATAGCCTTGTAGGACTTATCAAAGATAGTAGAATCTGCCTCTATTGCCTACCTACCCCTGAAATAAAAAATTCATAAAGGGACAGGGAAGAGGTAAAAGGAGCTTTCCACACAGCAGGGTGATAGGGTTTCCTTCCTTCTGCTGTGGGAGGGAGCAGGGGGTCCTAAAGAAAGGGGACAGTCTCTCTGCTCTCTTCCTGTGTGGATCCAAGCGGAGCTTTTGATGTTCATTGGCTTTGGGGGAAAGACTGGCTTGAGTGTCCTGAAGCTCGGAAGCATTCATGAACAAAAAGTCTGGAGCCTGTAAAGTTCTGAAGGCAGGAAGCTAACTGGAGCTGCCCCTGGGGGGCAGACAAAGGAGAAGACAGAAGTGGAGAGGTATGGACGTCCACCATTTGGCCCACTGGGAATAAGTGAGTGTCCTATGAACAACCCACTCCAAGCATCCTGAATGAAACTCCCTGAGAAAGGTGGGGACTTCATTAGTAAGAGGATGTGAGGAGACCAGGAGAGAGCAGGATTTGAGTCCTGCTCAGGTGGGCTACAGGAGATGATCTAGAAATTGCGTACCTTGGTCAAGTACTCAAATGTTTCCACCCAGTGTTAGCAGAAAGAAAAGCACAACAACACTGGAGTTAAAACACCTGTCCTGGGTCCAGCCTGACCCAGGAAAAGGGTGAGGTTCCAAAATGGACCTGAGAATAGAGTTTCACTGGACTGGGCTTCAAGGACCCGGAAGAGCTCAGGAAGCTAAGGAATCTACTAAGATACATTAAGGGTGGGAATGAGAGCTCTGATGGGGGGTAATGGAAGTAGAGAAAAGTGAGGCTCTTCACTGTTTCATCCTCCCAGTTTTCTGTAAGTTAAGTCAGCAACACAGTTAAGGACTTTAGAGTCAAAGAGACCTGAAGTCATTTCCAGCTCTGACACTGGACTCAGGGACCCTGGGCAAGCTGGGCAACCCTTAGCCTTCGTTTCTTCATCTGAAAATGGGAAGGTTAACAATACCTATCTTTCCAGGCTGTTGTAAGGATAAAAGGGACAACTGCATAATCCTTAAGCTGAGTTTCAGGCACACACACGCATACACCCTCAGTGTCTCTGCTGACATCTCATCTTTCTCTTAATAAAACACAAATGGCCACCATCAGTCTCTGGGGAAGCCAGTTTGTTTTCTCCTTAGATCCATAATCATCCTCATAGTATGAACACCCCAAAGTGCACAGTTTTGAACATTTGAAAGGTCTTGTGACCTCAGGCCTTGTCATCTCAGTCCATTCTAGGGCTCCCACTCACCTGGCCAAATGAGGATTGTCCACATTTTACAGACCACAGATTTTACAGACAGCCAGGGAAACTTTGTAGAACATTTGATGCAAGTACTTCATTTTATACACAGGAAACAAAGGGCCCAGAGGAGGCCCAGGCTCTGCTCAATGCCCACAGCCAAAGAGCACCTGATTGATCGTGCAGCTTGTCTTTGGTTCTCAATGCCATTGAAGCCAGGCCCTACTCTGCCAGCCTCTGAACTTAACCTCCACTCACGGGTTTGGTTCTCTGGCTATCGCCTTTTACAACTGCAAATGAACAAAAACACCCTCTTTGGAATGAGAACAGTAACTGTTCACTCATAGGTAAAGACTCCACCAATAAAGAATTATCATGAAAAGAATACAAATCAAAAAGCCTAAGTTGAGTTAGAGTTGTAGCTCAGTGGTAGAGTGTGTGCTTGCATGTGTGAGGCCCTGGGTTCAATACTGAGAAACAAAAAACAAAACAAAACCAAAAACAAAACAAAAGACCCACCGACCCACCAACCAACCAACCAACAAAAACTAAAGAAAAAAGGGGTTGGGGATTTAGCTCAGTGGCACTGTGCCTGCCTTGGAAGCACAAGGTCTTGAGTTCAATCCCCAGTACCAAAACCCCCACAAAAAACAAAAAGCAAAAACAAAAAAACTAAAGAAAAAAAAATCTTGAGGAAAACTCTGCTCATCTAAGCAGTGCTTGCTGAGATACTGAGATGTTGCTATCCACAGGGATTTTGAGACAGTTCAAAGCATGCTCTTCCTTTACTGTAAAAGTTTTAAAATTTAGAATTAAAAAAAATCAGTTTCAGTATTGAAACTATTGTTCAGATATGTTCCTCAAAATTCAAGCTTTCTGGGAATTCTTTTCTACAGTAAGAATAAAAAAATTTTTAAGTTATTTGTCCTAAACAAAATTACTACATAAATTCATGGGCTTCATATAGATAAAAAATAAAAACAAACCATTTCAGATTTAGGTTGCTATTAATAAAAAGTGAAATAAGACTTTGGAGACCCTAAAAAATATCTTTTTAACAGACTAGAGATACTTTATCCCTGGGAAGAACTCAATCTAAGTTCCAGTGTTTGGCTAATTTGAGCTCCTACATTTAATATCTTCTCATTCAAATGTTCCTATGCAACATGAGTTTCCCAATCTTGTGAGATAAAATGATGTCAAAAGAGGACACGAAAGAGTGACGTGAACATGGGATCCAGGTTAACAAGCTGCCTCCCAACCATGCGTTCAATGCTTGCTGCCTGCTGCATCAATACCCGGCTCATGCCCTCTAAGTGTTAGGAGGTACACAGCTTGCCAGAGTCCCTCCCACCCCTTCAGTGGGTCTAGGTGTCAGTTGCCCCTGCTCTCATGCTTGAACTGAACACATGCATCTAGGTCACAGCCTGGCCTTTGCAGGCCCTTGAGCTTGTGACACATGCTCTGAAAAGTTCAGACATTTCTTAGGATATTTTTAAACATAAGAGTTGGCCTATACTCTACGAACTTGAAGTTCAAAGGTTTTGGGTATTTGAAATCCTTTCCTTAACCAAAAAGGCCCCATGATTAGTAATGATAAGGATGTTGGTTCAGCAAGCAGGTATTGTTAAATGTTGACCTTCATCTCCATCTGGGCCACTCAACGCTGCCAGGTCCCAAATTAGACACCTATGACCAGTCATGGTTCATGTTTCACATTTAAACCAAGTCACTGAAATGAGTCCACAATTTTCATTTTTAGCATGTTACGGCAATACCATGGTAGGGGGTAAACATAGCAAAGGATAAAATGCTAGGCTGGAGGTGTAGCTCAATGATAAGAGTACGTGGCCCTGTCTTCAATCTCCAGCACATATGTGTGCACACATACACACACACAACACACACACACACACACACACACACACGGAAGGGTAAAGGATAGGGTCCAACAAAGAATGTGAAACTGAATTTGTTAGACTAAGCACTTTTCAATAATTATTTTTAAAAACTATGGATTTTAACTTCTGAATTCTATGCTGCCATTAGCCCAAAAAAGCAACACAAGATTAGAAGACAAACACAAGTCTGGGGGAGTCAGAACTTTCATATACGCACAATGTATTACCACTCTATGGCATAGGGGGGTTTCAACACTCTAAACAATTTACATCTCTGGTGCTAAAAGTCACCTAGAACGATTCTGAAAGTCTTGTGTGTTGCCTGAATACATAACCTTGAACTAGACTTTCCATATCACCCATGCCCCCACTGAGGTCAGTTGCTCACTTTGCTGCCTTGATGGCCACGATGGAAACATCACAAACCAGAGAAGCCTCTGACATGCTATTTTAAGTGGAGGTTCTTGTTGTCTTTGGAAAACAACTAAGCAACGAACAAGTTTTCCTGGGCCATAATAGCAACAGACTGCCAGCCTTTAATAGACAGTTGAAGCAACCTGGCAGGCGCCACCCTCTAAGCTCTTTAACATTTAATATTTGGCAATATAGCCTATGTTTCTTTTGGTCATAGTTTTTATAAATATAGACCGTTTATATCTTTCAAACTTGTTAATCAACACTCTTAAGCCAGTTCCTACAGAATCCTATGAGGAGACCATGAATTTTAAAGGTCAAGAAGCTCTCTCCTTTAACTAGTGTTTTTTTCCTATAATCATGACCAGGAGTCCTTCCTTCTCAATTAATTGATTAAGAATTTATTAAGTAGGAATTCCATGGAAGGGCTACTAGCCATGATGGTGATCACCAAAGAAATAGAAGAAAGGCTGAACTCCAGCCCCAAATTCCAAAAGCAATAGGATCAAGAGTCTGAAACTTTCTGCTAATTACCATTGGAGGATGGCTTTGGATGCCTTGGGACTATACTTGATAATTGATTCTGATCTATCTAAGAAGGCTTAATTCCTCAAGGCCTGCTTGAAACAGGCTGAATGATATGGGTACATGAAACATAGTAAACGCTACACATTTGAGAGTAGGCATTTATTAAGCAGAATATGTACTTTGGGGGCATATTAAAAACTATTCAGAGCCAAGAATTTTAATATCTGCTTAGAGATGGTGTCTGCTGCCTTGCATATGAATCTCTTGAAGAGCCACTCTTTCTACTACTTCAAGCAATAAATAAAAATAGCGCACAGATGTATTTCCTGGGAATGTAACAGAGTGTTTTAAAGGAAATAAAAGAATATTAGCATAAATATTACTATTTTGTCACCTGCTCCAACTTTTAGTTTTAACATCTTGTCAATGGGAACTCTAGATCATGTATTTTCATACGGATGTTTTCAAAACTAGAACTAAAAGAAGGGGCTATGTGTAGTGACTAAACCATCATCCTACTAAATACACTAACAACTTCAAAACTCCCAACTCACAGTTCCAACAGGCCAGGTGGGAGAAGACAGGACCAAAAGATCACTACCTTCTGGTTCCTTCTTCATCTGTCCCAACTGGTTACTCACCACTATTTTGGATGACGCAAATACCATTAAAAGAAAGCACAATCCTATCATGCTTTGTTGGGAGCCATTCTACATAATTTTGGGGAAAAATCATTTCACAATTAAATTATGATTAGGGCTGGCTGAGGCCTCAATAGTCCCATGATGCTGTGATGCTCAAGGGCAAGAGGGCATCAGCTGAAGATCCTGGATCTTTGAGAACCAAGTAAGAGAAGGACAAATTCCTTATCAGCTTAACTCATCCCACCTACTGTTGTAAGAATATTTTGCTCAACTCACTGTCCTAATCAACATAAGCTCATCAGCATAAGCTCCTCATCAGCATAGGCTCATCATCACCATAAGATCCTCATCAGCAAAAGATCCTCATCAACATAGGATCCTCATCAGCATAGGATTATCACTGCCCTGTGAGTCATCTGATATTCCCTATGAATCCAATAAATAGTGGTAAGCTCCCAGTGCCCTTGTCTTTGCGGCCCAGAGCAGCACTGATCAGGCCCCAAACCCAGCTTCTTCTCTAAGTCTTATTTCTTGTCTTTATTCTTATCAGCTTTGTGTTGTAGTGGCTCACAGGAGACCAGGACCCACTGTAGGGATTTTGGTAACATCCCCTTTCCCTTCCCTATAATGCTTGAATCTGTTACCTACATAACAAGAGGAAGGTGGGAAGCGGCAGAAACAGCCAAGCACCACCTAATCATGGGAGGCTCTCAGGAAAGGCCATGATCACACGACAACCTCAAGGATACTGATTTCTAACCTGCATGGGTGGAAAGTTCAGGTCATAACTTCAGTATAAGTGACTACTCAACAAACATGGCCCCTACTTGTAGTCCCTTGTGTCACGTGAGCAGTTCTCTTTTCTGCTTACAGTTCACAACCCTCAGACATGCCTTGCAAACATTATTTGGTTCCTGAGTTAGCCCTCAAAAGACAATGGTTACACATCTTTCTGCAGAAAGAGGTAATGTGGCTGAAACTCAAAACCTATGTCCTCAGCTGATCCCCTTTTTGCTGGCAAGTTTGGAAATTTGGGGGCACATTTCTACCAGAAAGTTGAGCAATGGCTGTGTAGTCATCTGCTCACATCAGCAACAGTGGAAGAAAATGGGTAGGAAAAGGAAGGACCACAATTTGGGAGAGAGATCAAGATAGATACACCTCAGAATGAGGTCCACTACTTGCAGTCACCTCAAGCCATTCAACAATGCTTGGCCCATTGCCTGACACACTGTGAACACCAGTGGACAATAATTTCTGGGACAGGTTTGGAAAACTGGCAGCCACGGCTGGGTGTAGTGGAGCACATCTGTAATCGCAGCACTCAGGAGGCTGAGGCAAGAAGATCACTGTGAGTTCGAGGCCAGCCTAGGGGACACAGTGAGTTCAAGACCAGCCTGAAATACAAGAGATCCTGTCTCAAAAAAAACACACAAAAAACAAAAAAACCCCACCAAACGAAACCAAACCAAAAAAAAGAGAAAGAAAGGAAAGGAAAGGAGAACGATTTACTTGGCACCCACTGCTTTCAAGATTTGGGATAGTCTGTAGCAAAGCTCTCTTAAAATTGCACCGAATTGCAATCAAAAGACAATTATCCAGACAAATATTTGTAATGCATGTTCACTGAAGCAGCGTGCACAACGGCCAAAGATGGAAATGACTCAAATGTCCATTAACAGACAAATGGATAAACAGAATGAGATACAGCCATATGATGGAATATTAGTCACAAAAAGAAATGAAATACCGATAAACACTACGACCTAGAAAAACTGGGGAGAGATTACCCTAAAAGAAGAAGCAGGCACAAAAGGCTACATGATTTCATTTGCATAAAGTATCCAGAACAGATAAACCCATACAGACAGAAACCAGACTGGTGGTTGGCAGCTGGGGAAAGACTGAAATGCGGAATAATTACTGAATGCTCATAAAGTTTTCTTCTATGCTGGTGGGAACGTTTTGAGATTAGATAGAAGTGGCCTTTTGCTAATGCACTAAAGGCCACTGAAACGACCACTTTAAATGGTTACTTTCACTCTCTGTGAACTTCACTGCCAAAAAAAATTATGCCCAGAAGGCTTTCTCTTGAGTCGATTTCCCTAATTTAGTTGTAAACTTCAGCATGACGAAAAGTTTTATGATAAATCTTTAACTGGCTGTGGTTTCCCAGTATAGATAGATAGGCTCTTGCCAAAAAGGAAGTCATACTTGAGTTCCACGTCAGCATCTCAGATTTGGGACTCATTCGCAAACATCGATTCATTTACTATATCCCAAAGGCAGGAAGAAAAACAGAAGGCATTGAATGTCAGTTTCAGTACTTTCCTCATGTGACCAGGCAATACACCGCCTGAAGGTCACTGCAAGGGCAAACCAGGGAAACTGCAGCCTGAAATAGGCCTTTTGTTTTCTTTTATAAAATCAATGTTACTTTATTTTTAATACACTTTAGTTTTATACAGGTAAAAATACATGTGAAACAATTTTTTTTTCACAGAGTAAAAAAATCACTTTGCTTCCTTCCCTGTCCCCAGCCACCTAGTTCCCTTTCTCCTTACCTAGGGAAAACTAGTAACAGTAATTTCTCCAATATCCTTTCAGAGAAAACCTGTAGGAATATTCCACTTAGCACCCTTTTTGAACAGATAAATTTCTACTTCTATTTAAAAATTAAACGAGGAAATGACCGCTGTTCAGCCATTAGAATTCCAGTTCTCCTGATAAGTTACAAGGCGTGGGCCTTATTACGTAAGACATGTATCTATTGAAGTGAAAACAAAATAACAAAATGCCATTTAACTTTCCATCCACTGAAGCACTTTTTAACTCACCTTTCAGCTGTACCCACTTCCTGTAAACCAGAAACTTTCCTTCCTCTCTTGCAACCCAAGTTAAATGAGCTTAAGGGCTCTTTGCCTGACTCATAATTGTTAAAGATTTCAGCCTGAAAAATGTTTAATGTTAATGTTTCTCTTTGTCACATACCTTGCCTCTCTGCAATGAACCTCTGGCTACTATATAAATTCCAAACCCTCTCCCCATAGCCTACCCTGTACCCAGAAGACCGACACTCAAACTGGCACCCTAGGCCATGCCCCTGTCCTTCAAGCCAAAGGCTTAGGAGGTGTGCCTGCTCTCTACTGTGACACTCAGGACGAGAAGACATACTCCACTGAACAAGTTTTCTCCAAAACTTGTGATTCTGTGGTCAAAAATTTATCTGAAGCAATCACTAACTCTTTTACTTTTCATTAAAGAAGAATGCTTGCAAGATGAGAAAATCAAAGTGAGTTTTCATGGCAATACACTTTATTCCTCATGCCCCTGACTGTACCTGTACTTAACCACAAAGGCATCTTCACTCAAGCAGTAGTTTCAGACCCCACCACCGGGCCCTTGGAAGCTAAGATTTATTCTCATGAAAGCTCTCCTGTACACAGACATCACTGTGCTCACAAAATCAACACTGGTGTGTTTAGTATGTGTACAGTGCTATTTATAAGAACCAAAACCAATTTCAAGTCTTGCCATTAAGTAGTAGATAGTCTAGTGGGAGAGATAAATGTACCGTGAAATAACAGGGCTATATGGCAATAATAACTGCAGTAAAAAAAAATGCAAGTCACAGCCCGGCCAGGGCACAAGCCCTCTGCTGCCAAGGTGCCCCGGGGACTTCAGAGCTTTCAGCTTTTTAAGACCTGGAAGAATAAGTGCTTTTTTGAGGAAGAAGACACATGAACAAAACGCTATGGAAAATTTCACACATGTCTGTAATTACACATGACTATAGCACTGAGAGAAATATCCAGAAGAATGTTCACCAAAATGCTCCTGGAGATGATCTCTCAGTAATGAAACTTCAGGGGCTTTTTATCATCTTCTTTGTACTTTCTGCACTGTTTATATTGTTTTACAACAAACACTTAAAACCAACCATTTAAAAAGAGAAGGCTGGACACCATAATGTTATGCGAAATAAATCAGACACAAAAGCTCAGATATCACATGGTTTCTCGTATGTGATAAACCCAAAGCATAAATAATTAAACAGCAAGGCAAAAGCTACACTAAGAGGGTACAGGGAGATAGATCTTTTGCAAAAGAAAAGAGCCAAGGAGGGGGGGAGGGAAAGGGACAAAAAGAAAAGAATTAAGTTATGTCATATATTTGTACCTACTTCCCATGAGAAATGTAATCATCATGTACTGCAAATATGTACCAATAAAAATAAAATATTAAATTAGGGAAACAATTCCTTTGACAATAGCATCCAAAAAAATGAAATATCTAGGAATCAATCTAACGAAGGAAGCAAAAGACCTCTACACTGAAAACTACAACACTCTGAAAAAAGAGATCGAAAAGGATACAAGAAAATAGAAAGGCATCCCTTGTTCCTGGGTAGGAGGAACCAATATAGTGAAAATGGCCATACTTCCAAGACTGCTATATAGATTTAATGCAATGCTGATTAAAATTCCAACAATATACTTCACAGAGCTAGAGAAAACAATCCAAAAATTCATTTGGAACCAGAAGAGACCTAGAATAGCAAAAGCAATTCTGGGCAACAGAGACATGGCTGGGGGTATCACAATACCCAACTTGAAACTATACTATAAAGCTACTGTGATAAAACAGCATGGTACTGGCAAAGAAACAGACCCGAGTACCAGTGGAATAGATTAGAAGA
Source organism: Heterocephalus glaber (assembly GCF_000247695.1). Next base: position 32,055,378 of record NW_004624737.1, on the reverse strand, counting down.
TGCAGAAACAACTTCAGACATACTCAGCCACCTCATCATTGACAAAGAAGCCAACCACCTTCATTGGAGGAAAGATAGCCTATTTACTAAATGGTGTTGGAAAAACTGGATTTCAACCGTCAGAGATTAAAACTGGACCCATATCTATCTCCATGCACTAAACTAAGATCTAAGTGGATTAAAGATCTAAATATTAAGACAGAAACACTAAACTTGCTGGAAGATAAGTTAGGTAGAAATCTTGAAGA